>JACCIC010000021.1:3605000-3890000 GCA_018907035.1 Sycobia sp. Sy_11
CACACACACATATACATGGACCAACGGACAGATGGATACCTATTTTGGTATATATTGTTCCTTTCAAATTGGGAGATCAACGTTTCGTTTCCGACCTTTCGAAGTAAAATACGATCCTTTTTTGGATTTGCCCTGCTATAGTGATTATGAATTAAACCAACGGCCGTGCCCGGAGTATGTAAGCAAATTAACAATCCCAATAGTTTATTTATATATATGTGTGTGTGTGTGTGTGTGTATGTGTATGTGTTAACATTAAATTTAAACTTAATTATTACATACACTACTCATAAGATTTAATGAAGCTCGGAATGAAAATAATTTACTTTATAAACACAACGCAATTAAAATGAAATTCAAATAAATTATTTTGAACTAATGCATAATTTCGAAAGCCATTAATACAATCTCGACAGCATTACAGGACGGAAACCCAACACACTGTACATTATTATCTCATTTTGGCAGATAATTAAATTATTTAAGCATGTCAAAATTACTATGTAAATCCTGAGGATGATTGTTCAAATGAATTCGATATAAGCATGTCCATACTCCACGAGAAATATAACAGATTTTTAATTTTTTTATTTTCGTTATAGCATGTATAATTAATTAATCGTATGAAAATATTTTTAACATAATTCACGTATATTGATAACACCAATGCAAACGCAATCTATAATTCAGGACGAAAAGTGACAAGATTCGATTCCCGCTACGAAAAAGTCACGCATTCCGCGAATTCTGCGATGAAAGTAACTGCACCGAACTGCACGCGTCTTATATATATATATATATATATATATATATATATATATATATATATATATATATATATTTGCAATTCGTAAAATGCCTGAGTTTTCGTCCATCAACTAGAGAAAGACTTATACGCAGAAATCTGAAACTCGTTATACATGAATACGCGTTATATTTAGTTGTCGATACAAACTTTGTAATTTGCACCCAATACAATTACAGAGATCAAATCCATTTATAGCGTTTTGCTAAATTCTCATTCTGTTAATTAAAAAAAAGGTGGTTGATACATTTGTTTAAAACAATTTAGAACAAGTCTTCAATTAGGTAAGGGTGTTGGGGACAGTCAGACTGCACTTTACGAACAAAGAATTTTTGTCAGCTAATATTTTATTTTCAGATTAGTCTACGGGGGTGAATGTACACAAGGACAGTCTGACTTTCATTATAATTTTAATTTAATTTTTCATTTAATTTTTATTTTTAATTTTTATTTTATTTTTATTTATTTTTATTTTTATTTTTATTTTTATTTTATTTTTTAGATTGAATTGATTGGACTGTAAGACCAATAAAAAAATATTTATTAATTTGATACATTTGTTTGTCATTTCGCGCCCTCGGGCGTTGCATCGTGCCTCGAGTGGCGTTAAACTGACAAAACACACAGCTTAGTATATTATATACGCACATTTAATGCACGACTATTACAGGCTACGCATATATCCGAAACCGTATTGTATACATATTATATATATATATATATATATATATATATATATATATAGTGTGTGTGTGTGTGTGTGTGTGTGTGTGTGTGTGTGTGTGTGTGTGTACGTGTGGTACATCGCGAAATTCGCAGGCTCCACGTCGTCTTTGAACGTAATAAAAGCAGGCGATGAGAGGGACGGGGCGCTCCTGTATAATTTCGAATTTAGAAATCAATGTTCTCGACTTTCCATTACACTCGTGACGATCCATATTACGAACGCGTCGTTTTCGCACGGGGAGGATAATGAAAGGTTAGATATAACTTGGTATGTATGCGTATATATATATATAATATATGTCGGGTCTCGCGGGCGCGCAATATATACGTACACCGGCCGTCTCCACGCGGCGCCTGCACGTTGAATTTGAGCAAGGCAAGGCACGCATGGGCGCGCGTGTGCGTGTGTGTGTGTGTGTGTTCTGTGCGAATGCGCCTGCGCTCGCGCGTGCGTATGTATGTATATATGCACACCTTCGGAAATTTCAATGGGGGTGTGGCTCGCTTACCCGCGCGACCCCCCCCCCCCTTGGAAACGAAACGCGCCAAGAGTTGAAACAGGGTGCAGAGGGGAGATGCGAGGAGATCGAGGGTCCGCCTGGGAAAGATACAGAAATTGTATGCAGGTATGTCGGGAGGGGTGGGAGGAGCGTGCGACAGCATTGTCAATCCGTGCAAATGTGCGCGTCTGGTATTATGGATATATGTCGCTTAATCCGTATAGGCGTGAATCGCAATATACCGCCTAATATAATGTCGCGCTCGGCCACGACGGGATGGGAATTCGAGAGAGGGGGAGGGTGATAGAGTGATGGGGGCACTCTGCAGTCGTAATTATTAAGTACAGACTTGCTATAAACCCACTAAAAGAACGAAATTGTGGCGCTAATTTACCATTAACTACCGCGAGGTGTGCGCGTTAAACGGAAAGTAATTGTTTATTCACACATAGAGAATGAAAGTATGCAATATTTCATAGAAATCGTCTTCGTATAAATTGGAGCTTGCATCTTTCTCTTTGAAAACTAGAGCTGGAATCCATGGGTAATCGAAATTTTGAGTTGGAGTGTTTATCGTTAAAAATTCGAGTTAGGGTCTTCTTTAGTATATGTGAGCAAAAAATACCGCGTAATTTGAATTTTTCATTTTTGTTGGAAGCGGAGAGGGGGTGGGATTGTTTACACTACTTTTGTAAACAGCTCTAAAGGTGAGTTTGCGATTCTTTACAATGTCTGAAACCATTCGACAACGCGGTACGGTTTAATTTTGCGCGCGGAATGAAATTTCTACCGTCCAACGGCTTCGAATGTAGCGAAAGGACTTCGATTAGCAAGCTCAATCAAAAATAAAGAGTTTAGTTTTGATTGAGTAATACTGGTAATGCATCATTTCACGTACGCTGCACTCAGAATTCGTGATCGTTTCGTCAAATTGTTCAGCGAACGACCCATGTTTGTCCCGTAACCGCCATATTCGCCTAATTAAATAACATCTGACTACTGGCAAGTTCCTGAACTCAAGAGACAGCTCCGTGGACACAGTGTTGCATCGACAGTGGAGATAGAAACCGAAATCAAGAAGGCATCGAAGGCTCTGCAGCATGTTTTGCAAATTGAAGAAAGGGTTGGCACACGTGCATTACATCGAGAGGGGAATACTTTGAGAAGGATAAAATGAATTACGTCAAATATTGATGTTTGAATAGACCCTAGTCAAAATATGTGATTTGGATATAATATTAATGATAGATGTGTCTTTATTCATTTTATAATCATATAATCATATTAATTCTCAATTATATAATAAATCGACAAATAACCAAATAAACGTTGAACGCTAATATAAATATATACCCACACATTCGTATTTTCATTATTCATTCAGACATTTCTACCCCGTATAGTTCAGAAAATAATTATTCTCGACAAAACTGGAACGCCCTTGTGACAGACTGCGGTATTTCTCGCTGGATGAAAGGAAAGAGATGGAAGAGGGAGGCTGTTTTGGGTCATTATAATGCCATGCAATATACACGACCTCGGTAGGATATATATATATATATATATATATATATATATATATATATATATTCGTGCATGCGAATGTATAGATACACAATGTTATAAGCGTCAACGCTGGGGTAGACGGAGGTTAGCAAAGCTGCTTAGATTATAATATAACACCATAGTAAAGTTTATGTATCGAAGGGATATCTTATTCGAACTTTGAAAGTTAGGCACCCAACCGCTGGTCCGAATTACATTTCCCATTCTCACCCACGAGCATTTATTATCGTAACAACCCTTTGTCGAATCTCTGGCTACACGAATACTAACGGCGTAGATTGACTGTATAATGCTTGCGATGATTCACAGGTATTATATATATATATATATATATATATATATACTTTATTACTGAAACATGTATTACTTAAATGTGGAAAACTTTAAAGCTACTGCATGCATATAAACAAATATATAATTTATTTATAAAAAATTACCTTTTTTTATTATTTTCATGCATACAGATACAGATTGAAAAAAGATTGTAATAAAAAAAAAATTATTTTGTTTGCTGTTGTGGAGCAAAAATCACACATATATACAAATCTGCAAACATAAATATAAACGGATATACACATGATTGATATCTAGAATAGTAGAGTCTTTTTTATTATTCAGATATTTGTGTATATTGAAACATCATCATTTCAAAAAGACCAGGCCAAATTTTCTTATATACCAACATATATTACTATATAAGAATATATATATCTATATATATATATATATATATATATATATATATATATATATATATATGCATGTAAAGAATGAAAATTCATCCTGACAATGACACCCGACGAACTTTACGCTTCCGCTCTATAATCTATTTTTTCTCAGTATAAGGTTTTAAGGAACAATATGTTCACGGAACCGGGCGAAAGTTGCGTCCTAATCCGGACAAATTCTCAAATATCTCTCTCGGTTCGCGCGGAGTTTATACCTCGCCCCATTCAGTCGAATAGGAATCGTTCTACGAAAATCCTTGATTCTTACGCCGAGAGCTGATCGCGTTTTGTTCGTAATTGCAGGCAGTTTTCTTTTTTTTTTTTTTTTTTTGTTGCATTGTATCGTCGATGTTTTCCGACAAAACGACAATCTTCCCTCTGCTCTTGCGAGCTTGTTTTCAAAATTATCGACATAATATAATACGCATAATGAATAAAGCCTTGATTTTCAACGTTTTGTTGTGGTCGCATTGTGACACGTTCGTGCATACGTAATCGTACGTATAAATCGATGTTCTATTTATATCTCTTCTTGACAAAATCATTAATATCAGCAATTTATCGAGTCATTATCCAATGTTCGATATATTGTGCCGTACGTACGGAAGAGAAGAAAAATTTTTTCTTCGCCGATACGTGTAAATTTGACAATAAATCAACGCGCGACTCTTCGCTATTTAAGCTATGCGACTCTTGGAAATCTTGTTTCTGTAAGCCAAATTCGCGAGAACTTCGCACTTCGCTATCCCATCCGCCTAATCTAGATCGCGAGCTTCGCATCTTATACGCCGATTCCATCCCAGTGAGGAGACATAGCGGAGGGGTTTGGAGGGGGAGGATCGATCGATCCGTTCTCGATCCCCCGCGCACTGCTGCGCAGGGTTGCGCCCAAGCTCCGTGGCAACTAGCCGCTGTTTTGATTCCGCGGCGCGAGCTCGCGAGCTCCCCCCTCTCTCTCTTTCTGCCTATATATATATATATATATATATATATATATATATATATATATATATAATGCAACCTCGGATACTTAGCTATAAAGCATTAACGGACACTCGCTCATCGGATTAAGGGGCGGGGGGTTGGGTGGATGGACGAATTGTTATTATTGCAAGGGGTACGGTAGCCTCTCCAGCGGCCGGCCGCTAAGTAGCTCCAGTTAAGTATGTTGTCTGAGCCAACAAGCCGCGGCGGGAGAAAGATAGAGAGAGAGAGAGAGAGAGAAAGAGAGTGAGAGTGAGAGAGAGCGAATGATAGAGAGCGAGGTGGTATAACCATCCGAAGACATTTGGCGAATATAATATTCTCCGACGGCTCGGGAAAAGCGCGCGCGGCTCGAGGGCGCCCGCGTCGACAGATGGCCGCGCGCGGTCGAGTGCAGGGGTCACTTTCGGCTTCTCCGTTCCCGCTCACTCTTTACCTCTCTTCTCTTTTCTTATTCCACCTTCGTTTTTACTCGAACTCGCTCTCGGTACGGGACATCGCGGTGCGTTTTGCACAATACGACGCCGTTTCGAGGCGGCAGGAGCGGCGTACTCGGTAGGCTCGGCCAACGAGCGAGAGCCAACGCGGACATTTGTTTATTTTCCTTCGTCTTTTTTATGCGGGGTGGAAGAATCGGCTATATCACGGGAGGGTTTTCGACGATGGGGTTCGCGTCATGTGGTTTGAAGACACACAAATGGGGCTGTTGCAGTTTTCTTAATTTATGTATGGAAGGGGGAGGGCGCTGTTGACGGTGATACGATAATACGGCTTAGGCTAACACGCTTGCTGTTGACATTTCGACCAAATGTGATCATATATAAATACGTTCACACCATATATATTATAACGTTCTTTATTTCTTTTTTTTTTTTTAAGTATTTACTAATATTGCTGACTTAAGATGCAGTAACATTTTTTTCGCCAGGGATTACAGGTCTCGCGTTAGAAATGGTTAAATTGAATTTTTAATAATACGTTACTCTACTCTGTATCTCTAATAGCGCATGTATGTATACACTTTTTGTATATTCCTTAAGAATAAGAATTATTCTTGTAATGAAAAATAAGTTAAACATAATATTGTACGGGGTTTTACGCCGATCAGCGCAAAGACGCGAAATCACAGGTAAAATGAAATTTTTTCTCACAAGGTTGTTTGTGAAATCACATTTATAACGCGGCGAACATAAAATTCACACGTGGCGCATTGTTTTTAAGGGTCTGTTGAATTTCAATGAAACTTTAAATAAAAAAATTTATAAATAAAATGATTATATGAAATTGAATTGCTCGATACTTTTTTTTTTGATTAATTTTTTCATTTCCACACTTATAAACGCTAACGAAAATAATAACGTGTTTGAAATATATCTAACGTATTTTTAATTATTTTAAACAATTAGTAAACTAATTTTTAATAATAATAGTTCAAATTTAGATCATTACATTTTTTTTTAATTTTGAATACTATAACACGTTTAACGACATTTAATGGTATGTTTTGATTTTGAAGCGTTATTCTATTGATAGGGGACGAGATCTCAGCCCCCAACTCCCGGCAAGGGGCATTAACACACTTGCACTTGTCTCGCAATCTATGATCCTGGACAACTTTTTCCCGCTAATTCCTATCTTAATTTTTTGCTTCCCATTTCAAAAAATTCAGAATTTTCCGCCCATTCTACCATACAATAGTAAATACAGCTGACGGATCGCATGATTTTACACCCATGGTGCACAATAACGCCGTATAAGAATAAATTCAATCAGCATCATTATATAATTTTTCAGCTTTATACTTTAAATCAATTGCTCGACATTTCACAGTGTCTGATCTCGCCGAAAATCTATAGCTATATGAATAATTATTAATTTCATTCTGACCTTTCTTTTACACGTACACGAATCCTGTATCGAAGTTTCAGAAATGCATTTTCCATGATTTCAACCCAGCTAACGATGCGGGGCTTAAAGTTATTTTTTCAGAACTAGACGTTAGCCGATGAGATTTCTTCGACGTTTCGTTGCTTCTCAAGACTGACAAATCTCCCCAGGCAAATTTTCGCGTACAACTCGACACGTCTACAGAATACGTGGAATAAATAATACGGTCGGCGAGGTCTGCCGCGCCAGCCAAGTGTAATAGCGTCTATCCAAAAGACCGATTTCTATATTGTAAAGAAGGAAATTTTCACCCCCAACCCCAGATCCCCCATTTGGCAGCGAGCTCCACGTAACTCGCGGCGCGCACGCGTCGTCTTAATCACGGGTTGCGCCTCGGTCATGCCGAGAGAAGAAAGCTCCCATCCGTCCCCTCTACTCGATTCCACCCCTTCGTCGAGGACAAATGGCAAAGTAGACTTATTCCTCTCCTCCTTCTACTTCTCCTTCTTCTTCTCCTTCTTCTTCGTCTTCTTCTTCGGCTCGGGATTAAAATACACCGGGGCTGCGCCGCTATTAGAATCTTACTCCGCGGCCCTATATATATATATATATATATATATATATATATAGGTAACAGACGTATAATTTCCTGCGGGGAGCCCCTGGAATCGAACGCGAGGCGCGAGCTGCGAATGTAACCGGGCTTTCGAACTTTCCCGAGGGTGGTTAGCAGAGAGGGGGTGGAGGAAGCTCATTAACGTGAGCTTTATACCGTGGCGTAAGAGAGGTGGGTTATTGGGCGGGGAAGGGTAAGAGAGAGAGAGAGAGAGAGAGAGAGAGAGAGAGAGAGAGAGAAACAGAGAGAAGGAATGCGAGTGCCGTTCTCCACTTTTAGCGTTTACTTTTCGGAGGAACGAGGGGTGAAGGCGAAGGGGGCAGACGGTTTCTTATGTTAAGCAATATGCATTTATATATATATATATATATATATATATATATATATATATATATATATAAAATACTATTAACTGCATAGAGTAACTTATATCTATATAGTGCGGGACTTAATTTACTTAGGTTGCCCAGTATTGTTTTTTTTTTTTAATTCTGGCCAGACCTGTTTCACTTCGAACTGGGTTCTCCGTACCTCTGTGCCCCATTGTTATGGTTCATGCTCTATGACAACAAATATATATATATATATTTATATATCAGTGTGTATGTATGTGTATGTGTGTAATAGAGTTTATGTAGGCAATATTGTCATCGCTCATATAATCGAGAGCATTTGTTCTATGTTCATTTGTTAGATATTTTTTAACTTAATTTGTTAGAAAACTTTTGAAATTTACAGCGTTAATCAATGCAGAATTGAATTGATTTAATGTATAATTAGAACATTTCTTGAGGCACGTCTAACAGTTAAAAGTGTAACAAACATCTATTGACATGCTCAATTAACATTTTATGCATTAATATTATAGAATTTTTTTCATATTTACGATTTTTTTATTTATAACTTTTTTTATGTATATATTTTATATATATATTTTTTACATGGTTTTTTTATATAATATCTTTATCTTATTTTTCCACAGCATTTAATTGAAGATTCTTCATTGGAAATTCCAATTACTGCGTAAGAAATTTTTAACAGTTTAGGATTCACGGCAATTGAAATGGAACAAGTATATTGGTTTTTCAAACACTACGTTTCAATAGTTTCTACTGATATAAATGTATAGAGTACATTTAAAAATGATAATACGAAAAGTTCCAAAGGTTCACGTCAATGCCGGATTCAGAGTGGCGATAACCCACAGGCTAATCGTATAATGGGTGGCCAGTTATATAAGAATCAAAAATTTTATTTTAAAAAAAAATTTGAACAACAATGAGTAGGAAGAATAATATGAGGAATTATTCGCGTTTAATACTTTTTTGTGGCTGTTTTACAGAGCAACTCTTCATGAGGAATCTTTGCAAATTCATCGATGAGATCTGTAATATCAATCGATCTCATAATATCGACTTTGATGCTTAATGCACGGTGTAGTAATTATTATACGACTTACTTGAATCACACGATTGCGAATAATCTGCTATTTGTTCATTGTAATTTTAAAAACGTTATACATTTTTAACACATTTACAACTCTTGTAAAACTACCCTTTACTTTGGTCGTTTTCTACCAACAGTTTTAACGCGAAGCCTTCCGCGACCCTGTTCCCTGTTCATTTTCACAACTGATGCACCGGTTCGATACCACGATTATTGTCTAAGTCGTTTTTATAATATTACAGAGCGCGACATTACGTTGTCCGGTTTTTCGATGGCCGAGCTCAGTAATACAAGTGGAGCAAATGAATTATTCAGGATCGCGTGCGTCAGGGGGTCGCAAACGTTTTGTATTTGTCCGAGTCGCCATGTCCAATATTACGTTGCAAATAAAGAAAACGCATGTGTCCCAATATCAATGGAATTCGAGCGCCTCCGCTACATTAGACTCTCTGTCATGTCCAATAATGTACACGTAATTTATACGGACGAGCGAGTCGTGCTCACACCGATTATAGGAATGAGTTCAAAATTTTTCGTTGTAGAACAGTTTTTTTTTCTTTTTTTTTTTTTTTTTTTAAACCAGTTGCAAGTACGTTTTGTATCGTTCTGCAAGAGACAAGAAAAAGAAAACAACGGCATAAAGCTGTTCTAAAAGACTAAAAAATATTTTTGCTTCACTGCCAACAAGATGCGGTAAATGCGGTCTCACCTTAATTTGCCATATAGAATACATTTGCCTTACTCTTAACGTCTAAATTAGACCTACGACCGTTGAGCCTTTAATAATTATAAATTCATTATGCTCTGTCCGCGGAGCGGGGAAGAACCTAAATATATGGCCAAGATCAGCGATACGGACGACGATTGGAAAAGCTCGCTTCGGAGCGGTCTTGGCTGTATCGAAACATTAAAATCGAACTCAAATTCAATTCGGCTGTCTCGGGTTTCGCGGGCTCGAAAGCGTAACGGAGTGTCGCAGGTTGGCCATTCTCGATTGCAGAGTGCGCAACGAAGTATATCCGATGTAATCGAGCAATTGGCAGCGTAGAAGCATAAGCCGCGGAATGCTGCTTCAATTTACTGACCGCCCAAGACGCGCCTCTGTCACAGGGATGCAAAATTTCGATTATTTATTTATTTATTTTTTTTTTTTTGAACTTTTGTAAGATAAATTTTTTTTTTAGATTTTTGTTAGAGGCCCACTGAACGCCTGCCTACTTTGCATTATCGTGCCTCGGACTCAGCACTGTTTCCGTTCAGAAGATCACAATTATTACAACTTTCAAGCATTATCGATAAGAATTATTATGTAATTACGACTAATGCATCTATTCATAATAAATTCAATAATCTTGACGAATACACTTGCAAATATATACGTAAATATAATTAATTTACTCATACTTTATGCGTAAGTATAAATAAATTTATAATTCGTAAAATTCTGCATGTTTGTAAATTATCAACGATTGATCTAGACCAACTATAAATTAAATTCATTAACGAAGAAATGTTTAATTGTATATATTGCTCGACAAAAACTCACATCCCTCATGTACTCCTCGCAGTACACATAACATCAAGACCACCGACTAAATCTGGCGCAGCCTGTAAAATGAGCACGGGCTCCGCGCAAATGAAACATCATCGCGCTCGGTGACGCGCTTGAACTCCCATATGTATATGCTTATATATATACATATATATATACATATGTGTGCGTGTACATACCCATCAAGGATAATTCCCGATCAATTTTCTGAGGGCGCGCATCATGCCCTCGTTACTTCGTAACCTTTTCTTTTTAAATCTATAGTAATAACGCTCCGCGCTCCCCGCACCGTCGAAGCGCGCATCGCTTCGCAGAGGGACAGGGAGAAAGAGAGAGATAGAGAGAAAGAGATAGTGAGAGAGAGGGAGAGAGGGAGAGAGAGAGAGAGCGAGAGAGAGAAACTGGAAGCGGCAAGCGCAGCGTATACCGCTATGTAACCCGAGAATGGGGGCTTCTGTGAAATGAACAATTCGCTCCATTATCGCGATTGCCGTGTATATATATATATATATATATATATATATATATATATATATATATATATAATACACCGTCAGTCAGTCCGCGCTCCATGAGGCAGCATCGCACATACGTATATAATATTATAAGTGTACCGTTCAGTACCACCATCGTACTCGTCTTCTTTTATCTCTTTATATAATGGTTGCGATAAATGCGCATAGGGGGTAGGGGACGCGTTTCATCTCCCACCTCATGGTTGAAATATTTTCCACGGGAGTCCCATTGAGGTTATTTAGCATGTCCATATATAGATACATGGATCCCGAGGTAGGGATAATCGAAAGTCTTCCAATAAGATGCGATATTCTTAGAGATTTTTAAAAAACAATAGAAGAAGAATAGTAGAAAAAAAGTGTGTTGTTAAAATGCAACTAATATATAGTGTAATAATAAAAAAAGAAGAATAAAATGCGAATTTTTTAACAAACGCAACGTAGATCCCCGTCGCTGATTAGCACCAGTATTTCAAAGTATAAATAGAGAAACTTTAGATGAAATTTTTCAAAAAATACAGAAGCACCGGCAGTTGGCGTCGACCAGGGAAAAAATGTAAAAATGCACGGCTAAATATGTACAAGAATTTCGATAATGCCACATGCGATCTTTTTCTTTTTTATAAATGCGAGCGTAAAACGTAATTTTACATCCCGATCGGAGCGAAGTAAACTGCTAATTTGCGTCGCAGTCCGCGTAAAATGTCTTTTCCCGCGCGTACTTATATACACGCGTTCGCCCTTAGCATTATTACCGTGATTGAAGCGTGCAATATATCACGTCGGGATAAGGCGAACGAAGTTTTGCAAAAGACCGCGATGTGGCGTTGATCTTCTCGAACTTGTTCATTTGTATTATGGTACAATGCACAGTGATCCGTGTATATACCTGGCGTACATTGGCAAGAATATACTTCCCACCCCCTATCCATCCACATCGAAAACATAAGATTGGTTTTAAAATGACCGGCTGGAGCGAGTCGTGCGCGAACATTTATCTGTTAAGCATTAAAATATTTTTGCCGTTGACAGAACAATACGTAAAATGGAACTTTACTCGACGGTGTGCGCGAATTTCATAAGATTTTATCTTTGAACACTATTTTCATATAATAAATTTATATTTATACTATGACAATGACGAGCGCTCATCGCATTACTGCAAGAAAAATTCGTACGGAAACAATAAAACTGGAACCTATCGTAGCGCTAGTTGGCCTCTGTGTCGTTTCGAAATATGACATTTGTTATCGAAAGATAAAAGCATTTTTTATTATATCGGTTGATACAAATTACAAATGGCTAATACCTAAGATGAATTTATTTACGCAAGTGTATTGGCAACTATTAATCATGCGTTGAAAATTTTCCACCAAAAAGATCAGAAATAATTTTTTACAACCAAAAAAATCAAAGCAACAATACTTGTTAGAAAGAGGTCATAAAGTGTAGAAGAACAAAAGAGCGGTTTAAGTATTTTAAGTATATACTCGAGAATTGTCAAAAATTTCTATACATATTTTATGGTTTATTTTTTTGATGTATAAAACAACATGACAAATGAAGGATAATATGGATAATCTAAAATATAAACAGTTAATGGCTTTTATTTAAACAAATGCATTAATCACATAATATTACTAGACGATGTTCCGTTACAAAAACTATAAATCGAAGTAAATGAATAATTTTTGTTATCTAATAAAATAATTAAACGATAGAAAAACAAAGCTTTCATTCACGCTCACTGTCACAACGACCAAATGAAATTATGTAACATCCGCAGTTTTCAAAATTTTTCATGTAGAAAAACAAATAACCTTCACAATCTGCATCCAGGCAGATTTTTATCCGTGCAAATTAAAAGCCCCGAACCCTCAAGATCTTAAATCCACATCTGATCCGACTTCGGATTTTTATGCACCTTGTGCGCGCGCCCCGTAATATTCTGTCCCGATCTCCGGTGCCGCGCAGTCAGCCAAAATAAAAAAAAAAAAAAAAAAAAAAGAATAGAAAAGCCTCTCCGCCCTCAAAGTGGAAGAATTATACAGCCGGGCGAAGTCGCGCGTCGCGTCGCTCGTACAAAAGCGCGTTGTTCGCTCGCGGGTCGCGGAAAGCGACAGAGAGAGTGAGAGAGAGAGAGAGAGAACAAGAGAGCGAGAGAAAGAGAGGGAGAGAGAGATATAAAAAGGAAGAAGTAGCGAGAGAGCCAAAAGAAGGCGACTCTACGGGGGCGAAAGAGGGATGTACAGCGTCAGCTCTCCTCGCGCGGAATTCCATATTACTTTTACATATAACGTCGTTTCCGGTCCGCGGGACGCGGGCGCGATGCTGCGCGATGCTGCCTGATGCTGGTCTCGACTCGTGCACCACTCTCTCCCTCGCTCTCGCTCGCGGGCGCGAAATAAAGGGCGTGGTTTTCGCTGCGCAGCCAAGGATTGGCTGCGTACTTGGCTCGCCGGTCGATATAAGCACCGCGGGCTAAACCCGCACGCGCGCGCCACTGCTGCTGCTGCTGCTGCTGCTGCGGCGCCGCCGCCGCCGCTGCCTGCTCGCACACACCGTGCTCGAGATTATATATACACCGCGCCCGTGCGCTCGATATATACTTATATATCCACCACTACCACTGCCTACTCTCCCCCCCCCCAACCCCCCTGAAAAGAGCGAGCGCGAGTGTGCGCGAGGAACGAGGCGAGAGATCCGCAGGCTACGGTATACGACGGAGACGGGGGCAGAGGATGCGAGCGAGATAGAAAAGTTACATAGGTATACGTAATACGGTAGCTTCATCCGGCTCTGAGAGGCAAGCGAGATCTTGGGAATGAAAAAAAAAAATATATATATATATATATATATATATATATCCCTGTACGTAGCCATCGTCGGCGGATGCTTTCTGGAATCAGTGCAGGCCACACCATATGCTTCACATTTCGTACGCGAGGAGTCATTTGTTTATATATGGACAAAAGTAAGGGGATGGCAGTTTTTTTTTTTTTTCGAACGCTTTAACAATGGGAACTATACTGGGGCACTTGCAGCAGCCTTTCGTATCCTGGGACTAAACCAGCTCATCGAACATTGTATATTCGAGCAGTACGCATTTCGATAAGCAAGCGTTGCATGAAATATTACAATCGGAAGACTGTTTGATTCGCTACGCGTGGCTCGAGTTCGTCCAGTAATAATACGACCAATAACCTGGAAAAACATTCGATTTCAGTTATATTCCATTGATATTGGTTCAAAAAGTAAAAAAAAAAAAGATCGATTTGGCAGAACTTTTTACTTGGAAAATTAAGGGGATGCATGAATGATACTTGTTTCGGCTTTGATTCAATGGGCAATTATCATTAGCTGTTAACATTATAATATTATAATATCGTAGAATCCGTATAGATAGCAGAAATTGCCGTATTAGCAATTATCCTGTCAATAATGAATGCCCCCATCCATGTATTTCAATGTGAATACCCCCAGTTATATTACGTTAAACGGATTAGTATAGTAACGTATCAGAATGTAATTACAATTTCGACGTGTTTAATAAAGTAGAAAAATAAACTAATCCTCTTATTCCGAATAGGCGTACATACGATTTCGTATATAGGCGTTCATTCAATATATATACATGTTAATTTACTCTGTGAATCCGCGAACCGGTGAATTTTAGCTTAGTATATTGATAAGAAGTGGGATTTTTGCTACAAAATCAGCGATTATCATTACGGTTGACGCAAGATGATTTTCATTTGTACAGTAAAAAATAGTGAATATTTACCGATTTACTAGTGAAAATTTTACTCATTTTCAATAATGGCCTGGTTATTTGAAAATTAAAAATAGTAGGTGTCCTATCTGAATATTCCTACGATAACAGCACACGTATGCTGAACCTAAGTTGTAAGGCATTAGATCGCGAAGAATTGAACGCTATTATAAAACTGAAGAACTAAATTCGAAGGAATCCACTCGTTGCTCAATTTTCGCAAGCCCGGCGAGCGAAAAATAAAAACAAAATAAAAAATCAAGCATACCGTCGAACCCATCGCCCCTCCTTCACGCGGCAGGAACGCGCGAAAAATTTCAAAACCGGTTCTTTCAAAAACAACGAAGCCCCCTCCATATCAAAAAAATAAACAAAAATTAAAAAAAAAAAACCCACCCCTGAAAAAAAGCGCTGGAGCTCAATCCCGACCTCGGGACAATTAACGCGTCCAGCGCCCCAGAAACACTGTTCGCCAGAGAGAGAGAGAGAGAGAGAGAGAGCCGCGTATATATATATATATATATATATATATATATATATATATATATATATGCAACGGATTCGTCACGCGTGCGCGTCGGTCCATCGGAACAATCCCTCGCGTTATCTCTCTCTCTCTCTCTCTCTCTCTCTCTCCCTCTCTCCCTCTATCCTCCTCGTCTTGTTCCGACGCTCTTAGCGCTGCTGCTGCTGCTGCTCTCCTTCGCGCGCGGCTTAGGGGGAGGGGGCAGCGGAAGATGAATCGCCCGAGGAGAGGGCGCGCCGGGGGCACGAGACGCGCGCGCCCCGGGTCACGTATATATGTATATATACTTCTTTAACGCGATACCCATAATAAAGGCGGCCTGCCGCGACCGGGGCCAGCCCCACCTCCGCCCCTGATTGAGCCCGCAGCGGCAACAATGGGGACCTCGGTCGCGGCAGATGAGTTAATCGGCAAGTTCCTCTCCCGGAGCCCGAGGGGGAAGGGGAGGCGGTCGGCATTATAAATATGCGAACGCGCGGCGGCGCGAGGGCGGGAGGGAAGGAGGACGAGCCGCCGTACGAAATGCGGGGACTCCCTTCGCTCCCCCCCCAGCCACCCCCCTCGCCGTCATTGTCGTTCGAGATGGCCCCTTAATGCAGCCCGATACCCTGGCGCGGGCGCTGATATGCTCGTCGGTGTTGGCGAGTGAGAGAGTGAGAGAGAGAGAGAGAGAGAGAGAGAGAGAGAGAGAGAGAGAGAGAGAGAGCGAGACGGAAGGAGCATACGAGTGAGACGCGCTGGATCGGGGGGGAGGACAAAAGCCTGACTGACGTCCGCGCGCCGGCGATGCCGATCGGGAGTTTAACGTTCCAGCGGTGCGCAACCGGATCGTGACGTGAGGCATTGCCCGATTGACGAACAGTGAGGGATGATTCTAACTTGGATGCCGTGATTTTCGAAAAATCGTTACAGTACAGATTGTAACGACTATATCGATAATTTACTTTTCTCTGTTTCTCAGAATATCAGATTTTGCAGAATTTCAGAAATCCGGACAACGTATTGGATAGATCAGTGTAGTAGAGAATTATTGAAATGTTGAAACAAAAATTCGTCTAATCTTCAAAGCTCGGGCCCGTTGACTAATTTTTACTTGTTCCTATTTTTGCAATATAATTATGTCGGAATGGATGTATAAAGATAAATTGTTTGCAAACATTTGAAGTTTAATCCAATAATAAATTACATATTTGTAATATATAGCGATCTACATTTCGTTATCGCGGTCTATCAAATTTAACCTATTTCAACAATTCAATTCATATCAACCGTTAGATTTAATAATTTGAATCCGACACTTGACGTCCTTTTCTAGTTATTCCATCAATTCTAAATGCCATCTGAAATTATTAAAAGAGCTTTTTTGCTTTCTCGCTAAATAAAAACTATATTTTATGTATAAATATAATATCTTAATAATGTATAATTAAAGTACAGTAGAATAATAAACTTGGAGTCCGACATAAATTACCACATGTAAATATATTAATATTTAATAGTATATGAATTTATATTTCGTCGGGCTATGCTGATACAATTTATCCAGTAATTGAAATGTAACAGTGCAATAAATTAATTTTGTAATCTTGTTAGAATTCTGATAAATATTCCACGCCCAACTATAACACGTAATAGATTTGTAACGAAGAATTTTCCACGATTGTACAGTGTTTTCATCTATTTTCGCAGTTTCGAAATTGATGCTACGGATTAAGAACTTACGTAGCAGGTACAAATAATAATGGTAGCTAGGGAATGAATTCGTCAGGCATCAGTTTAGTCGAAGAGGGCGATAAATTCCGTTCTGGGGATTCGTCCATCCTCGCTGAGAGCCACTGACGATCCACGACCCAACGGAGATGGTAATTGATCGTCAAGAGGAGGACGTTGCCGAGTAATTCGATCCATCCGCGTCCGTTGTCTCCCTCTCTCTCTCTCTCTCTCACCCTCTCTCCTCTCTCTTTCATTCCGTCTTCCTGTAGATAAACCCACAGATACGAAGCGAGATGGGGATGTAAACGTTGTATAGCCTTTTGACGGTTTTCTACAATCCATCCCGGGATCCAGGGCATTGTATACCAGCGGCTTAAGACTGCGCTATTACGTCGATGTATTGCCACGCACGATTCCACGATTGACTCTGATCTTATCCGTCGGCCCGTTTCGGGCTAAATACTCCGCATCTTCGACGAGCTGACGAACGGCCGAGGGGAGACAGGTGCGTGGATAACGTAGTCGTTAGCTGTCGTGATTAAACGCGCGCGATGAGCACATCGAGAGGAGAGAGAGAGAGAGAGAGAGAGAGATGCCGGAGAGCATTTCATTCGTTTCGGGCGTTATTATGACCTTTAAAGGATTTGCCGAACGATTAACCGAAAAGGGCGTGCATTTTTGGTGAACCGCGGCCACAAAAGTCCGGATTACATACACACGCATATATGCACACGCATGCGCGCGCGCGCGCGCACACGCACACACACACACACACACACACAAATATATACAAAATTAACTTTCCCCCCCGGAGATTTTTCAAAGCTCCTGTACTGCATATTTTAAAATAATCGGATCTTCGTTGAAATGTAAAATTAATAATAAAACTAAAGCTCTGGTGGGCGTTTATTTTAAAATTTCCTCGAGCGGCCCTCTCTATCTCTATCTCTCTCTCTCTCTCTCTCTCTCTCTCTATCTCTGTGTAATATTGCGTTTTAAATCGCAAGATTATCTACTTTTGACGAATTACATTTGTAAAATGAATTTCGCGCGTTTTTTTACGATTTCGTTCACGCGTTCGTTTGCATAGTTAAAGGAGCGCGCGTGCATTTTTTATGCGGGCGCAAAAGGGCGATATGTATATATATATATATATTCTTTTTTTTTTTTGAAAAATGATTTATTCCATCGATCGTACATTCGGTTATTTTCGATTAAGTCGAACGTAATGCGTAAAGTTTAAAAATGCCGAGGCGATGAATTTTTGAACATAATCACTGGGGATAATAACGTTATTCAAAACGATTATTTATTAAAACTGAAACACGCAATTGGAAAAAATATCTAACATATTCGCAGTCCGTTTGTCTGCAGATGCGTACATGTTTGATCGTCGAGCGTAAGCGAGGTTTCTGCGTGTAAGAAAACGATAGAAAGAAACGAATGCGAGTGTTCGTGAATTCGAAGAGAAAAAACTATCTCGCATTAGCCCCGAATGTAGTCACATATGTAATTGTATAGATAATGAAAGAACAGTATCGAAATAAATCATCGATGTACATTGATCGTTTACATTTTCTTATCTTAACCAGCAACAGCGCCAAAAATTAACTGCGTAAGAAAAATCGTCCGGGAATATTCCATCGAACCTTCTTATAAACATTACACCTCGATTAATATCACCAAAGAAACAAAACAAAAACGAAAAAAAAAATTAAATAAAAACATTCAGAATTCATTTCTCTATTCCCCGAGCCACCCGTCATTCTCACTCTTTAATCCTCGGTCGAGGAACGAAGCCAGAAAAAAGGGGGGGTGGAGGCTGAGAAAAAAACTTTCGGCTAATATTTTTTCCTCCTCGCGGCATCGGCGCCCCGTATAATACCGAGATCACGCGTTGAAAATATACGACGAGTTTTTACGCCGCATCGGACGTAATATAGCCCCGACCGGGGCCAAATTTAACGAACGAAACAAAAGTGAAATTTATGAAGGCAAGAGGCAGGAGGTAAATCCCGGTACACTTGGGTCCCTCCCCACCCCCGCCCACCGATTTTTCCACGCTGCCGCGAACCCATACGAATTAGCCCGGTCATCGTTCGCGCCTCTATAACGCTCGTGCACGATTATGGTGATGGAAAAGAAATACCGAAATCTTTTGTATACAGCGACTTATACAATATGATATGTATATATATATATATATATATATATATATATATATATATATATATATATATATAGAGAGAGAGAGAGAGAGAGAGAGAGAGAGAGAGAGAGATAGAGAGAGCGTATCATATCTCGCCGGCTGGCCAAGAGAAATCGTGCGGACATGATATATCCCGCCGCATTAATCAGAGGTCCGGCGGGCCACTCGTCATCATCAGGTGCGCGTCCGCCCGAGTACCCGCATATAAATACAAACTCACGATGTTTTGGGCCGGTGCATCGTAGCGCCTGTACGTATATGCGTCGGCACGAGGTCCGCCGCAGAAACGCGCGTGGACCGCCGGTCGTTACCGTGAACTCGTCTCACTCGCCTGGGAGAAGTATATATATATATATATATATATGGAGGCGATGGCTGAGCGGCGGGAGGGGGGCGGGTAACGATATTATCGCGGGCATCGCCGATATGCCTCCGTCGCGCGAATTTAACTCCATCCTGCGCACGACTTCGGGACGACGATTCTTCGGTGGAGGGGCGGGGGCGGGGAAGAAAGTAACAGTGTCTTTCTCCCCCTCGTTCATCACTCGCCCTCGCCGACTGGTCCCTCGGACTGGTGAAGTGGTGGTGCGTTCGCCGCCAATGCCTCGGAGAGAGTCGTCGGCGGCATATTTAGATAATGGTTTGTTTCTTATTTTCATGCCGCGAGAAGAATTATCGATTAATGGCGCGTTATGCGATAAGAGCTGCTTCCGGAGACGTTGCTGTACGTCGGGCGCGAACACGGAGCCAGAGGCGTTCCTTTGAGGTTATCGGGCTCTTTTTGTATACGGGAGGGGATCGAAAGTTCCAGGTACTCTGCAGTTGATTAGCGCTCTATCGATGTCGGTGATTTGAGAAATTGCGCAACTTTGAATCTAGACGTACATTACAACTTTACCTTGAATAATAATATATATAATTTTTTTCAATTTTAATTTTCACTATTGTGCAATACAGGCACGAATTGCGATTTAATAAAGTGTTCAATTCATTAATCAGAAAGTTGGAAAAATGAGCACTCGGTGTACTAAGATTATTAAAAGCTCCTATTAATATTACCTATATACACTTGTAAATAGATGGCAAGCTGTAATGTTTTTTCCACGCGAATACGGGGCAATCGACGAGAAATGAACAAAAAACACGAAGTTGCATTCGACAGAGTGAATAATGGTACATTTTTTTTTTTTTTTGTTCAAAATTGAAATATTTCATTATTGGCCTTGAATTTTTAATCACAGACGTGAAATATTATTCACTTAGAAGTAAAACGCTGTTCAGTGCTTCTCTTATACATATTTATAAAATAATAGCTATAGAGTCATAAATTTTTGTCTTTATTTATTGTCTTGTCCTATGGGCGAAGTGTCTATACGGTTCTAAAAGAACTTAATCTCGTTCTTATATAGTGCATATATATATATATATATATATATATATATATATATATGTGTGTGTGTGTGTGTATTTATTGTATATATACCATCTTTCCTCAAAAATTATCAAAAATCATTGAAATGATTTTCACGTTTCCGCGGCATACATCGGTAATTTCATAATGTGAAAGAATTTTTAAGCTTTCCGAATAAAGCCGAATTTCAATGACAATGGAATTTTCCAGTCTACGATGTCTTATCCGATGACCAAATCGTACGCTAAAAAAAAAAAACCAGAGAGAGAGAGAGAGAAGAAATTCAGTAGCCAATTCATCGTCGAGGTGAAGACGAGTCGGCGAGCCAAAGAAGGCACCAACGAAGCGCTAGCCGAGCCGCCGCATTGGGGAGAGCGATCGCGGTCTTTGTGCGACGACTCCGTTAAAAGAGGGTAATGCGCGCGCGCGCCCGCGCCGCGTATGATGTATATCGGCGATATCTCAAGCGCGTGGAAGATGGAAAGCTGAGTGTATTAGGGGGGAGGGATTCGAACGAAAAGAGAAAGAGAGAGAAATAAAGAAGACGTCGTAATGACGCCGCGACAGCTGCGGGTCTTTCAGTATGTATATATATATATATATATATATATATATATATATATATATATATATATTTCAAAAACAGCATTAAGATATGTACGTGCGCTCGATTACGCTGATGACGACCCGCGCTCAGCCTGCTTTACTCCTGCTGCAATAAGGAATCGCGTATACCCTGGCAAAAATCGCAGTCGAGCCGTTGTATCGGGTGTCAAGCAGTTCCAGGATTTTTTTTAGATTCTGTTTTTTCTTAAAATTTTTTTTTTTAAAAAAGCACAGCTCTGAGCTATGTTATATAGCCCTGACATTTGGTATAATATTACGTAAGAATAATATTGCACAAGCCACAAACGCACACGCACACAGCACACATAATTGTTTTACATAGAAGTCGTAACAATTTTGCCACGAATATACATTTTTTTTCTTCGTCGAACAAAAGTACCGTACTTTCTGAAACACGAATTTTCCATCCCATATATCATCAATTATTATATTCTTATTAGTCAACTATATGATATACATTGGTATAATTTTTTCTTCAAAAACCAAGCTCCTTTTACAAACGAATCTATTTTTCATCATAATCACAACAGACGTAATACGTAAATAAATAAATAAATAAATAAATAAACAAGTCTCTGTCTAACGTAACCGCGTACATAAGCGAGATAATTTCTGCATTAACATCGTAAGCATTTTCCCGATGAAAAATATCGCGCGCGTAAAAATTTCGTTAATAATTAACGCAACGTCGCCTCTTTACAGGCAAGTCCGTGGCGGCGGCTTTTTCCACGCGAAATCCGCCATTTCGAAAACGGCAAGGACGCGCGCTCGCGCGCTCGTTCCCTTTGCCTTTTCTGCTTCTTCTTTACTTTTTCTTTTTTTTTCTTTCTTTGTTTTTTTTTTTTTTTTTTTTTATCTTTTTCAACACATAATCCCGGGCGAACCGCTCTCCCGCGGATACATATTATATTAAAGAGCCGCGGGCGAGATATACGGCTGAGCGGCAGGGGGGAGGGGGTAAAGGGAGAAAAGACGAGATTAGCGTTTTTTAAGTAACGCGCGCGCGCGCAGTTTCCGGGTCTTTAGTGGAAGCCCCGACGATTCGGGGGCTTTTCCGCGTTCTGAATCATTGAACATTTTTCCCGCCTTAGCTCGTAGGGCGCGTGAAATTTTTATGAAAAAGAGCGCGCCGCGCGTACGTAATAATTTGCTTGTAAAAACGCGCGGGAATAATAATCCTAGCGCATTTTGCGCGTACGGTTTACCTCTATGTTAGCCAGTATTATTTTTTAATCACAGCGTAGATCGAGCGTGCGGAGCATACTATATATATATATATATATATATATATATATATATATATATATATATGTTACTATATGTAATATTATTATATTACAAAATTTTACCACGCGAACTTAGATGATAAAAATAATTTCTCATTCGCCATATTGCGTGGCATTTTCGGCGGATTGAAGCAAGTTTTTTGCAATAGAATTTTGAAATTTTTAACAATAGCAATGAGTTATGAGCATGCGCGTTAGTCATAATGAATTAAGACGACAGCTGATTTATTCTTATTCATACGATACTAATTCGTCAATTAAGGAGCTTATCTATAATTATAAAGACGTATACATTAACTGCGGTAGTAGAATATTACAAAATAATTAATAATATAAAATTTTGAACTACTCCTTATAGTAATATAGCGATTTTTGCCTCTTAAGCGAATTAATAAATTAAATATTTACGACAAATGCAGACTCTGAAACGTATTTAAACAATATAATATTATATATAAATAACAGTTGAATTGTTATATAAGTATTTGGACAATTTTCATTTCTTAAATGATATTTTTATCTAGTTTCATTGCAATTCCTCTGGTATAAATAGGCATATAATTTGTACCATAGTCCGTATCGTAACCATATTTGTACCACAACCACATAATTTCGCCGAATAAGCCTAATCGTTAAAATTATTGTGATACTCTTTCCCACGACCCTTCTCACCGGTGAACACGTCGATTCTGCCTTGGAAAAATTACCGCGTGATGCTCTCTCTCTCTCTCTCTCTCTCTCTCTTCACGTTTGTGGAATGAGATTCCAGCACATATAAGATCTTCCTATAAAATCTCTCCTTTTAAGCCTGCGCTGATTCGATTTATAGAGAACGTTATCTTAGTATTTGATTCATGTTACACGTGAGCACCTCGTAAGTAATGTTAATAATATTTTTGTTTTCTGTTATTATATTTTACTTTTATACATTTGTACATTATTATATTTTTATGTTTATATTCTTAGGAATTGTTGTTATATGCGATATTGAAATTATGGCTAATTTTTGTTATAATGTAGAACTTGACTATAATTATAATATTTCTACGCAGGCCTATGAAGGACCATGAGTCCTTAGGCTGTAATAAATAAAATTCTAATTCTAAATTCTAATTCTCTCATATATACATATACATACATACATACATACATATACATACATACATATATATATATATATATATATATATATATATATATAGTAGAATGTTGAGTCGTCCTCGCGGTATGTACCCGGAGTCAGGGCGTAAGCAAGGGGTCGAACAGGAAGGGGCCATAATAACCCGTTTATAATGTCCCGCTTTAGGAATCCGAAAGAGACGGCCTTGACAAGCGCATCAGATAAGTCTAACAGAGCTACTTCGTCAAAAAGCTCGAGGATATCCGCAGTACGTAACGTTAAAGTTTCGACTCTCGCGGCGCCACCCGTCTCTTGTCAGTACCGGGATGGAGATAGAGACCGAGAGGGAGAGAAAAGAGAGAGAGAGAGAGAGAGAGAGAGAGAGAGAGAGAGAGAGAGAGATGAAATGCAGGAGTCGCGGGTGAGGGGTGGATCGAGGCGAGGAGCGCACATACACATGCACACACACGCGCACACACGACGCGGCGCGGGACGCTTTCCCCAAGAATTATAATAACGAATGCTTAAATCAGCTTAGCTCGCGCCGCGCCGCGCTCCAACTTCGCTTTTGTGACTGGCGCTCAGCTCCCGTGTAAATATGGAAGCGCCAAGGGAGAGGGCGAGCAGCGAGTGAAAGAGAAAGAGAGAGATGTGTGTGTGTGTGTGTGTGTGTGTGAGAGAGAGAGAGGAGGAGGAGGGAGAGATAGAGACAGGAGGAAGAGAGCGGAAAGAGCTTTTCTCGCAGCTTTCTAACGGAGCGGTTCGCCGCCGATGCTCCCCAGGCGGGAACCGCGAGGCGCGAGCGCCTCGCGCCCTGCGATTGGCGGACGTGCAAAGGGTGAGAAAGGAGCCGACGAGGAGCGAGCGAGAACGTTAAAAGGAATACAGAGCGAAATGCGAGGCGCGCGGATAAAGAGGGCGCGGGGGCGGAGTGGGGAAGGGGGGGGGAGGCGGCGAACAGAGCGAGGGAGGAAAATAGGGATATTGAGATTTTCCTCGCGCGGAGTTTCTTTTATTATGCAGTACCCCGGGCGAATCCCAGTGGAGAAAGTGATTTTGGTATAACTTCGCAGGTCACGCCCGGCGTCTTATCCTGGCGATAAGGTTCATTTCGATGGAAAAGTGTACGGGGGCGCCCGGCTCGTCGCACGCTCCCTTGTTCTCACATTTTATTATCTTACCTTGTATCGCCAAAATTTTCATACACCACGTAGTTCACCTCTCGCCTAGGATCGAACATTGTCATTTTATCAATGTTTAAATATATATTACGCAGGAGATTCTGGAAAACTCATATAATTGTCATTTAAATTCCATTGTTGAATTGTTATTATTTTGTTATTTGTTGTTGTTATTATTATTAATTTAGTCGTTTACGAAGATATATATATATATATATATATATATATATATATATATAGTCATTTAAAGTATCAAGCATGTAGAGTGTTTGTAAGTTAATTTGTCTCTAAAAAGGTTTAATTTCGACGTTTTAATAAAATAACTTAGATTTTTTACTAATGTTACGTCAAGCATTATCTTCGATAGATCAAAATTTTTGCTTGATGTGATCATCATATATTTCTAAAAACCAATATAGGTATTTGCGTATTGTGATACAAGTGTGCAAAGCGAGTGATTATGTCACGATCGAGATTGGACATTTTAACAGGGATATAGCAGTTACTTCTATGCCACCGTCTACTGCTTGACCAAGAAGGAAGCGAGACAATTTCAACTCTCGCGAGCTCTAACTAACAAATACTTGTGCTCGAAAGATCGCGCTCCAGTTGTGATTCAGAGGTTAGACTCATGTAACGACGTTTATTTTCCAGATTCTGCAGCCCTTACGGCATAAAGCCAATGGAATCTCGCAGTAGAAAAAGCCCGGCTAAAGCACGGCGGGTGAGGGCAAGAATGTAGAGATCTACGAACCCCCCCCCCTCCGCCCGTAGAAAAGCCAGTAACAGAGACATACTAAGAGAAGTGTAGCGAGCGATGGGGGGGGCAGGGGGCACGGATAAGGACAGAGAGATACAGAGGGAAATGGAAATGTCGGCAAAGAGGAAAGGGCTACGCGAGGGTTTTACCGCAAAGTTACCGCCGCCTTCGGTAGAGAGGCGGGATTCATGAATCCCAGATGCGAGTTCCCGAGCAGCGTAGACGGGGATTAAAGCGCGCGGCGCCCGCTCATCTCACCTTCGCTCGCGCGCGAGTCCTCGACATCGTCATCGTCCTGTTTTGCGCGCATATGCCACTGTATATGTGTATATATATATATATATATATATATACATACAGTATACACAGACTCAACGCGGTACCGCGCGAATCTGGGGATTAGCTCGCGAGGCGCACCACTGCCGCGGAAAAAGTAGAGTATATATATATATATATATATATATATATATATATATATATATATAAGGCGCAGTTACCCCCCCCCCTCTCACTCTATCTTTCTCCTCTCACTCGGCACACTTAAATACATGCCCGTTAAAAGTTAAAACGCGTGGCCGCCGCCGTCGTCGCCGTCGTCGTCGTCGTCGTCGCGCTCATAATTCTCTCCCGGGCGACCGTCGTTCCTTCTTGGGGCTTTGCGCGTATTACTCGCGCTTACTCGCGCGCGCGCTACGGTCGCCGCGTAGAATCGGGCGGGCTCGCGCGGTTCTTCGCTAATATTTTATTTTAAGCCCCGCGGAGCCGCGCCGCCTCCGGCGACGACTCGACGCCGGCTCTCGCGGGATTATAATTAGCGCGCGCCTCGCCCCTCGCGCCTCTCCCCCACCCCCCTCTTCCCCAAGCTCTGGCCCCCGGGTCCCCCTCATTACCCACGCGTCTCTCCGTTTCCGAGACGGTGGCCGCGAGGGCTGGCTTAGCGGTGGAGGGGGGGGGGCGGGTGGCAGGCGACTTTCTTCCGCAGGCGGCGACTGCTCTCAGCTCGCGGGCGAGAGCTCGGCGCGAATATTCGATCGCTGCCTGCGTGAATTATTGGCGCATATCGCGAGAGCTAGGCTACGGGAAAGATACGAGGATTTCGAATTATTTTTGAGAGATTATGCTTTATTGGAGAGCGGGAGCGACCGCGTTCGAATGAAAAAAAAAAACAAAAAAAAAAAAAAAACAAACGAGCAGAAATTCGAATAAATCGATCGTCGATGACGCTTCAGTTGAGATAAAAATATTTTCTTAATTTAAAAACGGGTTATTGTTCGTCCTCTTTGTTAATTATATAGCCGAAACGAAATGCTTTTTGTTTCAATCGACACGTTTCGTTGGATCTTCTTAACAACGACGCGAATTCGAGTTTTCAGAGATATTGCTTGATTTTTCCTTTTTTTTTTTTGTCAGTGTACGTGTTCATTGGCTCGACATAGGAATACAATTCAGTTTCTTAAATAATTTTGACGAAAATCCTTCGCATTATTCCCACGGGAACCCGAACGAGGCGCGCATCCTATTATATTCGCGTTAAGGCGAAAATAGTCGACACATAATGCCCGCCGATGAATTACCCATATCCTATCGTCCCAATCCCGACCGAAAAGTCCATGTGAGAATCGCGCGTGCGTAGTATATACGCGGGCGTATACGCTCCCCACCTCTCTCTCTCTCTCTCTCTCTCTCTCTCTCTCTCGTTCGTTCGAGCACCTCCGATCGGATGGGTCAGAATCTATACAGAAAGCTCCTAAAACCGAATCTAATCCTGACTGACGTGGCGGATAAAACGGGAGAGGAAGGGAGAGAGGATG
Organism: Sycobia sp. Sy_11; assembly: GCA_018907035.1. NCBI lineage: Eukaryota > Metazoa > Arthropoda > Insecta > Hymenoptera > Epichrysomallidae > Sycobia > Sycobia sp. Sy_11. The sequence goes on from JACCIC010000021.1 coordinate 3,632,742, forward strand.
GGCTATCACGAGGATTATCTTTGGCGCCACACCAACAATAATCTATACTTATATATATATATATATATATATATATATATATATATATATATATATATACATACATACATACATACATACATACATACATACATACATACATACATACATGCATACATACGCGCTATAATGCTCTCGTTTGCGCATACGTAAGGAAGGGAGAGAGAAAGAGAGACGCACACACAAGGAGTTTGAGAATGCATTCCACTTACATGAAGAGACCGTGGGGTGTACAATGAGCGCGCATCCTACGTAGTCATCGTGCCGGAGATATATCGATATAGACTGTGTAAAACAAAAGCCGCGCGCGCCAACCTGTCAAAAAATCATCTTCGGCCTTCGCCCGATGCGGCTGTTTTAACACACGTCTGCATACATACATAAATAAATACATTCACACACACACACACACACTTATGTCTGCGTATAGTATACATGACCTTACGAGCAGTCATCGTTGAAATCGTTAAGTGATCCTCGCCAGATTTTAAATATGGAAGATCATAGATAGGCCGAATAAGAGGGAGATCATCCATTCCGCATAAATGTAGCAATGCATTCTCTGGAACAGCGATATATATATATGTCGTTCAGCGTGTTCAAGAATTTTGCAATAATCTACTCTCATCGATACTGTCGGAATTGATTGCACATTGGTACACTTTCTCATTTACAGAATTGTATATATGTGTTTCCCCATTATCATTTTCCTTGACCATTAGTGTATACATTATATATATATATATATATATATATATATATATATATATATATATACATATCATATAGTAGAGAACAAAAAAGCGATTCTTATTTTATTTTATTCTATCTTAATTACATCTTATCATTTTAGTAAGAGAAAATGTTCCGTGGCATGCCCAGTTGTAGTGCCACCTCAAAATCCCTTACCATTGTTACTCAATAAGTATAATAGTTCATCATGCGCAGGTCTATGTATATAAATTAATACAGCTTCTTTGTGCATATATATATATATATATATATATATATATATATATATATATATTTCTCTCAGATTAATTCAAGTACACTCTCAAAAACGGTTGGAATAATCGAACGGGGCGCCATCTACGCATATATATGCACGTCGGAGACGACTGAAAATGCGCGGAAGCGCGTTGCCTCGTAAATGTCACGCTTTTTACGTTACAAAAGGTGTATATGACATACGCGCGTGTAGAATTTGAGGACGTAAAAGAAAAAGAAGCATACAGTGTACAGGCCTCGCGAGCATCCTTGAAGTTGTGAAGGATTCTTCTGCGGAAGAGACAGAAGCGCGGGACAGTCGGTGATGGGAGTCAACGCCACGCGGGTGCATAAAAGGAATGAGTGAGAGGGAGAGAGAGGGAAAGAGAGAGAGAGAGGATTGGGGACGCCTACCTCGATTATATGCCGTGGACTGCAAAGATGATGATGACGCTGATGATGATGATGATGATGATGATGATGATGATGCGCGTTGAAGAAGGTGTCGGCTCGTTGGAATCATTTTTCTTCTTCTTCTTCTCTCTCTCTCTCTCTCTCTCTCTCTCGCTCTGTGGCTGTCTTTCTCACTACTTCATCCACTACTTCATCCTCTTCATTTTGAACTGTCCTGAAATCAAAAAAAAGGAAAGCGAGAGAAGGAGAGTAGAATGAGATGAAGATCACGCGCCGGGGATGAAATTACCAAGCTGCAAGTCACTCTCTTGGTAATGCGCACGTGTATATATATATATATATATATATATATATATATATATATATGAACATCAGCCTCCTCCCATCATCACTCTCTATTCCCCCTCTCTCTCTCTCTCTCTCTCTCTCTCTCTCTCTCTCTCTCTCTCTCTCTCTCTCTCTCGTTCACCCCCTATAGTAAGTAAGATGTTCCTTCTGGACTACACAGATTCTCTTTTATATCTGTATACCATATCCATATTATATATATGTACCTAATTTATATATATAACATATCTAAAGATGCTCACAGAGTTCGCAATTATGCGAAATCCCGAAGTATGGAAAGGGCCTTCAACAACAAGCTCTTTCCTGACGAGCTGCAAGACAAGACACATCCTGTAATGGGTCTCTCTCTCTCTCTCTCTCTCTATACTGTCATTCTTATCCTTTCCGTATCGCGCCGCCTTTGTTTTACCGACGTGCATAAGATGTAGATAAAAATTCGAAACTGGATTTGTGAAGCCTTATACCTGCATTCGTCCTTTATAGGTGTATACTCCATATTGATTTAGCTCTTTGAGAATGGAAATTTCGTCTTGGTAGTCGGATCTTTATACATTGTAGACCTGATATACAGTAGATTGAGGATGGCCCAATACGTTACAGGTTTTCGAAAATAAAATTAAAGGCTCTCAAAATTATTGCGAACTTTCATATATATATATATATATATATATATATATATATATATATATACGTTATAATGTAAATATTTTCTGTATTACAAAATTAGTCTTCATATATTTTATAAAATATACATATTGATAGATTTATCAATATTGGTTCTTATATTTGTACAGATGGCTTTAATCTGAAATAATTTATATAGATTTAAAAGTAGAAGATAGCTGTTAATAATTTATATGATAATTGCCGATCATTTAATTATCGATACCGCGTGCATATAATAGAAACTATCTTACTCTTCGTATTTAAAATATTATATGTTGTCCAACTGCTTTGAGACAAAGATACCCACACTCGTATATAGTGCGTGCACAAATTAACCGATTTCCTGCTTTAGTGCAAGAGTAATAGAAAAGTTATATTTATTTGCGATAAAACTGTCCTATGTTTCTCCATTGAATACTTGACTTTTCTGGCCAGCGAGCATCGGTGGCCCAACATTGTTTGTATTATGTTTTTTTTTTTTTTTTTTTTTGCTAAATTATATTACGTAAATATAAAGTAATGCTCGTTGTTCATTGTTCACATATTCTTCATTTTGACAGGGAGTTTTCGGAGTTTTCGGCTTTTGTCTAAAATTAACGATTGTAATTAAATAAATAAATAATACTTTATACGAACTTCAATAATATACTCTGTTTACTTATTAATAACGATAATATATGAATCCATAAAATCTTATATATGAATAATTCATACTAGCATTTATATAACGAATCACAGGATCGACGGCTTTCTTTGCACTAATCGTTTGAAATTATTTTGAATTCTATATAATGACCAGATCGCGAGCCGCGCTAAATTGATTCGACCCGCGAGCACGTGAATAATAAATAGATTTATATTATCCCGTCTATAAAAACGCAACTCATTATCGTCTGCGGGCGAAATATTCTATGTGAAATTCGGCAGGTAATATTGATAAAGCGCGAAAACAACGTTATACGCTCTGCATATATATTGTACGTATATAACGAACAACTTAATTTTCCTACGGGCCCGATCCGCAAAACCTCCACACGTACCTCTCACTATCGAATGTCACGTTTATGCATATATATATATATATATATATATATATATATATATATATATATGCGCTTGCATACATTGAAGGGAAATCGTGAATCTTAGCCAGCTCCACGGAAGACCATCAGAACAGCGCACCGAGCCAACCGATCGGATCGGCTTATAATAATAATACGTATTATATATATGGTGTATACGCTGTCCTCCCGTGTCCTTATACCCTACACTTGTATATATATATATATATATATATATATATATATATATATATATATATACATATTGCGGTACGATGCGTCGAAAAAACTCCGGATATATCCGGATTAAGGGCGCTTTATTATATATTATATTCTCATACAAGGCGGCAGGTATACGAAGTCCTCGCTCGGCGCGAAAGCCGAGCTTTTTCGCGACATCGATACGCGAATTTCCGGTGTTTGTCTTATTATTATTATTATTATTATTATTATATATAAGGACAAGAAGGCCCCGGGGAATTTTTGGGCCTCTCTTGTCGTGGTGGCGTTGCTTAATAGAAGTTCGGCTTACCCGAACCACGTTTAATTGAGGCGAAATATAAATTCCAGATTTTGCAGACTTTATGTTTAAGCAATATATCGTATCCGAATGTAAAAAAGGTATTTCTTTGTTTAGTATTTGTATCCGTAGTATCAATGTGTAATCGGAGATTTTTAATTTTAAACAATGCTAGAAAATTGATCAAATTGCATTTATGTTTCTCAAACCAATAATTAGGAGCAGTTGATATTTGAGGGCGAAAATCTTTTTTTCTGATAAAACGGATAATTGCTTTCAGTAAAACGATTCTATGATTCATTCTACTCCTTCTTAAAGCTGCATATTTTACCATTTTGTAGTGGCCTTTGCTGTACTTATAAAATATTTATTATAATTATCATGATTCAAAATTGAAAATATGTTTGCCATTAAGATCTTAATTATTATTTTTCAATTTTTTGAAAATTCAAAATTTCAACTGAAAAATATCTGACAATATACCAAACAACAGCAATTTTATAATTCGAGATAGGGTTAAACGTTTCATGGTAAAACCATCATTTAGTTGAAAAAATTTGAGCATGTAAATCATTCAAACTGTAAATAATGGTAACTTTCTATAAATATGAATTTTTAAACGAATTAAAATGGCTTATATATATTATATATATATATTTTTTCTACCTATATCTAAAAAAAAAGTCCACACTCCGATGTTAACATTCGTCCTAATTTTTTAGACACAATAAAGCTGTAAGCTTTAAACAGGAGATACGCCATATTTCATCTAAACCTACAGTACGGACGAATCCAGTCCTTTAGAATAATAATTTCGTTTACTTTTCAACGAACCTGACGTTACTGACTTGTAAATCCAGTTTATCGTAAACGGCCCTAAATTTAACGAGAAATTCTACGCCGGCGTTGCGAGATCGCGTATGAAAATTAACCGGCTTCTCCTTTTCCCCCGTACGGATGTGTATTGCAGGTGCGTGGGAAAAAATTTTTTGGGGAAAAAAATACCCCGCGATTAAAATCGACCTCCGGATGAAAATGAAATGATAAAATAAAAAAAAAAAAACAAAAAAGAAGAACAAAACAACGCAGAAACTTATCAATTCCACGAGCGCGCAAACAGAGCTTTAATTCTCGAGCGTCGTTCTTTTTGTAATCGCACACTCATCAGTCTAGCTCGAATATTCATTGTGCGCATACAGCACACACACACACACACACACACACACATGCTCCTCGTTCATTTTTCCCGTCGCTCCTCGCGCTCTGCCCGCGCTCTCGCTTTGCCTATATCTCTCCGTCCCTGTCACGTTCGCCGCGCGTACGAGCGAGGGGGGCTCGTATTTGCCGAACAAGTGTACGGGAGGGTCGATGAGGGATGCGGCATGTACCGCTGCGCTCACGTGTGGTTAAGCAAATCCTTCCCTCTCCGCCCGTCCCTTGCCCGTTTTACCTACGCCTCGACTCTCCAGCGGCTATGTAATTTCTTTCCTTTTTTTTCTTTTTTCTGGTTTTTTTTTTTTTTTTTTTTTGTTTTTTGCACTCGTACATCCTACGCCGCTTTATAAATTTTTATACTCTCCGTTCGAAATTATAGTAAATCCGATTCGAATTGAGCGGGGATTTAGTGAAATTTCCATTGTCCAGGGCTTTACTTTGTGCTCTATAATTCGTCATGGAATTAAACACGTAATGAATATTAACGATGCTTTAATTTAAAGATTAATATCGGATATAGTTGAGGAAATAGATCGCTTATTGTAACGTATTTTCAATTTCTTATTGCTCGCTTGAATATTAAAAATGCGAAGTTGCTTAATTTGAAATTAAACTGAATGTACAGTTTTGCTACTAGATCGTGGATGTATCGTCAGACATCAAGTTATATTTTTACATAAAAATTCAATAATCAACTCGCTCGATGCGCAAATTTTCGAAATCCTTCTGGCCCAAAAAGAAAATCCTTTTCCTATACTTCTGTATCCTCCACTTCGCATGCTCCGCCTACCTTTCTCTTTTTGTTCGGCCGCGCACCAGATAGCGACCCGCATCCATCGCAGCCGGAGAACGATCGTTACAGAAGTTATTCTTTCGGGGGGGGGGGGGTTTCGAAGCCGGGCCGCACTGTGGGGTTGGCCAAAGCCCGGCGAAAAGGGCAAACAACGCCCCGGTCGACGCAGCCGCCGATGTCACCGCGCTAACCGCCTCATATACATACATGTATATATATATATATACGTGCACGCTTACAGATGAGGAGGAGGAGGAGGAGGAAGAGGAAGTAGAGGAGGAACTGTACATCGTCCCGGATATATACGCGCGCACGAGGCGGACGGGCCACGGGGGGGGGGGTGCACACGGTTAGTTAGGGTTCGTGTTTGCCGAGCGAGTTACCCCAACCACCTCCCCCGACCCGCCGGTTGGCGGAATTAAACGTTCGGCGGAGGCTCGTTAACGTCATGAATATGTACCCTCGACTGGCTCGCGCTATCTTCATCTCCTGAACCCCCCTCCCTCTTCACCCTCGCCCCGTCCCACACCCCATTCCTCTTTCTCTCGCTCTGAGCTCGACCCCGCGGAAAACTGCCGCAATCGCCATGTGCCGTCGCCCTGTGTCCCTTTGCGCAGGGACGGAACGTGAAAATTCCGTCGATTACGGAAAAATAATAAGTCGATCAATGGCGTGGATTGTTCGAGGTCTCGTCGGCCGGGTTTTTTTTTTTTTTTCAAACCGATGCTCTTAAGAGTTCGTCGAAATTCGATTCACCTACAAAATTGTGAGGAATTATAAAGTTGGCACCTTAATCGGGAAAGAGCAATGAAAATCTAAAAGAAATTTTTCTAGAATATTTAAATTATATAGACACCTCGACGTCCCTTCGCGTATCTAATACAACTTCACTCATCTCGTAGGAAAGGAACACGCGTCGTTACGAAGAAGCGCACACGTCGACGAAAAATATAATCTGCACGCTTCTCTCCAGCCATCTCCAGTCATCAACAAGGTACATATATATATATATACATACATAGAACGGCACGAGAGCGCGCGTCAACGCGGCGTCCGCGCCTGTTTGCTGATTAATATTCATTGGTTGCGAGTAGGGGCCGCGCTGGAAACCGCGAGGACGATTTGGTCACCGGTTTCTATCTCTCGCTCTCTCCCTCTCTCTTTCTCTCTGTGCTTGCACGCTCGATTGGTTACACCCTCATATGGTACGAGTATGTTTTTTTATATATGCATTGACGTCGCTCGAGATACTGATGTTTAGAGACTGTCAAAGGGAGAGATTTTTTTGTCATTGCAGCGTTTGAAAGCGTTAGATGCGTGTGTGCGTGTGTGTGTGCGTATGTGTGTGTGTGTAGAGAGAGAGAGAGAGAGAGAGAGAGAGAGAGAGTTTTATATAGAATCGTTGTGAATTTGAAATTAAATGGAGCTTGAAAAAAATTACGGTTGTTCTAGCTGATGATGTTGAATCCAGATTGATTCGCTTAAATAAACCAGCTGCACCGACGATATAAAATTTTTCTTTTCCAGGCGAAAAAGATCCGTATCAGGATACTTGACCGATTGGACATTTGACTGAAAAGACAGAAACAACATTTGTTGAATATACTTTTTAGTGATTTAACCTTTAACCGACAGATAACTCATGGCCATTATATAACACACCGATCCCAGACCTACAATCAATTATGTCGGTCAAATTTCTAATCCGTCAAGAGGACATCGGTCAAATGACCGTTCGGTAATGTGTATATTTGATGAAATATCCATTTTCTGAAATGGCTCCGATCAGGAGTCTATCGTCCAAATGAATTGGAGATCATATCTCTATAAACTGGCAAAATCTTCTTGGACATTTTTCTGAAATTCGTGAGTGGAAAGTCTATGAGCGTAAGTTTGCCAATAAGTTGTTTATCAAGCGAAAAATTTATCTACCGAATTTCACTGGGGAAGAAAATTGAGCAACGATTTTACTGGAAACTTTGTGTTTACAGTGAAAGTCCGATAAGGAATCGTTGAAGATTTTGCAGTAGTTATTTATTCAAGAACCAATATTATCAACCTATGAAGCGTTTGTGTTTCTAACGTCGAAAAAAACTTAATTCACCAGTCCTTTGCTGCACCTACTGATAGGGGGGATTCATTCCAAACCGTGAATTCATTCTAGAGAATTTCGTATAATGAATAAGGAATACCACTAGATCGTTCTGTCACATCCACCTAAAGTAATTCGTTACGAACGATCGAATTTTATGGGCATTCTATTCATGGGTTTTTTATATTCCACTTTTAATTGCAATAGAACTTCTGTCTGAATGCGAAACAAAAATTATCCGGTTCGCCACCAACGTGTTGATTTAATCACGCGTGACGCGTTTCCTTTGCCCATCGTCACCATTAACCTAAATCAACCATTCGCTTTAGGAAACGCGTCATTATTCTGTGGAAGCCATAAAACGTAGCTCACTCAATTGATTAAAGACCATCGGGACCTAGGTGTATCTGAGGTATATGGACAATGGGATCAATTGCTGGAATATTTGCATTAGTCAAAAAAGTGTTATATTGAAGGCGATTACAAAGGACTGAATTAAAATATATAAAAGTATTGTTGTTTTCTTGAACTAGCCCAGGTTATCACATATTTAATCAGATTTTATTGAGTGATGATTTTGCAAAGTAATAAACAAAAAATATTTATGGATATATAAATGCAGAGCGTCTATTGATTTTATTTAATAGATAAAATGTTTCATGCACACTTTCGAAAGTCATTCGAATTTACGCATTTTTTGGCGTAAAAGTATCAAATAATCATCAAATGTAAAGACAGAAAATAATTATTATAAATTGTGAACATCCATCACCCTGAAATGTGCGTGCTTTACATACTGGGAAAGCCGAAAATAAATAAAACCGTTTTTGCAATGTGAAATATTTTGTTATTGTTTAATTTATAAGTATTGTACCAGAAAACAGGTTATAAAACACAATTATATGAATAAATTATTAACGCATATCGAAGCATTTTATTATGTAATAAATATCAGAAATAATAATTAAATCAGTTATTCATAATAATCTTATTGTGACGTAATAATCCATCATAAATTGTCGATATTCTGGATATATCTAAGATGTAGCCGACGCTACATCATGAAAGCACAAAAATAAATTAAGTTCCTGCCTCCGTCTAGTTTCTTACGCAATGATAACTGATTATTAACTAATTATTTCTTTCGCAATGATAACTCCCGAGCATCAATTATTACCTAAACGATTAATCGTATTTTCACACATGCATCTAATCAAAGCCTCTCTTCTGTCTATATTATCTATAATAAGCGCTAACGATGATGAAGAAAATCCACACGAAAGCCAATAACGCTTCCATACTCTCGCGCAATTATGTACGAACTTGGTGGCTCGAATTGCTATGTACGTATGTATATACATGAATGAACATACATGCATACTCGCTCCGAAATTCGAATTTCGTCAACCGATAACAATATTCGCAGCTCGATCCACGGTGTATATCGGAACGAAGAGCTTGCGCATAATTGACGGTTGCGCGGATGAGGAGTTCCTTCGCTCTCTCTCTCTCTCTCTCTCTCTTTCCCTCACTCAGTCCCTCTACTCCTCCTTCAGCAGAGGCTCCTGCACAAAGTGAGTTATTCGCTGGTCATTTCTATAAATAAGAGGTCGAAGCGATACCTGACTACCGGCGACGCATCGCATCGCCCGAATGACTGCGCACTTTGCACGAGCGAGCGAGCGAGCGAGAGAGAGAGAGAGAGAGAGAGAGAGAGAGAGAGAGAGAGAGAGAGAGAGAGAGTGGGAGAGAGTGGGAGAGAAGGAGGGAGGACACTTAAAAAAGAAATCCGGCAAGGACGTTTCACCTTATTCGGGTCGGATCCTCTCTCATTTCGATCCTCCTCCACCGTGTATATATATATATATATATATATATATATATATATATATGCGCGTGTCTCGTTGGGCTTTTAGATTTTCGGCCCCCGCAGGTGATTATTAATGGATTGGCGATCTGAGTTCGAACCTATATATATACACACACCTTCTTTTCTTTCTCCCCATATATTCGACGGACTTATAGAGGATAATTGTCTCGGTAAAAGAGTTTTGCCAAAAGATATACACATAATATAGTTGGGGGATCTGGTTTGCTTTGCCACAGCCCGTAACGGACATTACGGAATAAAATAAACATTTACATAAGTGAATATAAGCGTGCTCTGATGCTCTTAGATATTTTTCGTGAACGTGTATATATATATATATATATATATATATATATATGTAGAGCTTAGGCATTATTGGGCATATATCTATTTGGACGTTCGAGCTCACATTGCCAGGTATGAAATAGCAAATCAGCGGCATTCCGTTCAAAACATACCGTACGGGTTATATATCACCCGTACGTCGGATCTTAGGATCGTAAAGAAGCTACACTGCGCGCGCACTGTATGCGAGAATAATAAGGATGTGACGAGCGTGAAATTCCAGAGTCGCAGCGTATATCGATTCGCCATATCGATTAATCTAATTCGCTTGACTTCTCGTATATTCCCTCGTTATCATAAAGATACCGGAATTCTTGTATTATTTATTTTCTTTTTTTTTCTCATCCCCCCTCCTCCTCTTTCGGTCCCGAGGACTCATTATACGACGCGGAGAAGTGCGAATACACCGCGGGCGTGTTTTTCGATGTTACTGTACACAATCACCGACGATATTGACGTAGGTCGTTCGATTTCAGCTCTCCGTGCGCGCTTATCGATCTGCCCATGATTTCGACGGGCTCGCGCACTTGATCTATAATATTGAGATTGAAAATATTATGTTTGCTCGTGTATGTATGTATGTATATGTATAATGGATATAGAATCTAAACGACTTTGGGACAGCTGTTTGGTTTGCATTCTAATTCGGTATGCGCGCCGGCTAATATACGAGAATCATTCGGATTGAAAGATGGTGTCCGAAAAACGTGCGCTGTATGGCAGTGGAATGAAAAAAAAAACAGAGATAGAACGAGAACATTTCTTTCTTTTTTTTGTACAGACACTGCGTGCGATAAAAATCATCTTTATTTCGCAGAAGATGGTTTTCTAATAGCAAAAAAAGAAAGCTTCGCGACGAAAGGGTGTAAAACCTGTTAGCTGCGCAGCCAATGACCCTTCCTCCATGCTACCCGTATGCGAGTGTGCTTATGTGCGCGTGTACGTGTCGTTTCTCGCTCTCTCGTCGTTTCGAAAGGCAATTAATTATGGTGTCTCATTGAGGTACTGTTTATACCGAACGTATTACAATTTATGACTATGTTGTTTTTAAAACAAAAAAAAAAAAAAAAAATAAATACATAAAAAAAAAAACAAATAAATTACGTATACGCGAGGAGAATCCTCTTAAGAAACACGAATGCGCCGTGACGGAGGCGAACTAACTATGTATAAGCCGACGCGGATTTGCTTAAGTCTCGAGGAGGGTAAACTCACGTCGGCACCGAGCATATGATAATTACGAAGTAATGCAGAAGTTACCTATAATACGCAATTATATATAGATACGCACATTGTCGTTCCATTCGTTGACTGAAAAACAGGGTGCAGTATATACAAGAAGTCAGGTTGTGTGTGTGTGTGTGTGTGTGTGTATATATATATATATATATATATATATATATATATATATATATATATAGGGTACCCAAAATAGGAGCATACAATTGTTACATAGACAATTGCCATATGCATTTTAAAAATTGGAAATGGTTTTTTAGCTACGCTTCCATTGTTCATCGGCCAATAAAAGAGTTTTAAAAAAAATTATAGGGATAGGAAGGAGCTTGCTCTTTTGAAAATTTTGGCATATTATCGTATGTGTAATGTAACGTGTTCGTGAGAACCCCCCCTCCGCAAAATAAACAGTAATGCAGATCGAACCATCGTCCCGGTATTTATAGGATTTATAAAGCCGAAGCGAAGAGGCACGAAAGAGTGTCCTTAAAAAAATAAACACGATATTCTAACGAACCAGTTACTTAAGAAGTAATTATATATATATATATATATATATATATATATATATATATATATATATATTCGCTCTTTACACCAGTAGTGGTCGCAGTACGAACCTTTTAAACTGACCGCTCTGCGTTTAGCACGGGACATAATGTGCTATATGTATATATATATATATATATATATATATATTGGAGGCAACCGGTATATAAAATGCATGCTCGGTAAGAGCCGGGTGATTCGACCGAAACCATACGGCGGAAAAGAGATGCAAAAATAACACACAGACACGTGCGCGCGAACACACAATCTCTCTCTCTCTCTCCTCTCTCTCTCTCTCTCTCGCTCATTGTTTCTCTTTCTCTCAAATCTATCCTCATAAATATCGAATGCCTTTCAGAAGAGGCGAGAATTAAACGGGCTGCGAGAACGCGTTCTAATTTTTTAAAGAGAGAGAAAGAGAGAGAGTGAGAGAAAGGGAGGAATGGAGGGAAAGAAATGAGCATGAAATATTCATGATGTTATTGCAGGCTCTTTTTGAAAGCTACATATATAGATATAAGCGAGGCACGGGGGACGCAAATCGTTAGATTTATTTTCTATAATGACGAGAGTTGAATTGTCTCTTATCGTTTCCGTCTCTTATCCCATTCTTTTTTCATATTATCCTGCCGTTTTAATTATCGACAAGAGCCTAGACGTTGATACATTTCTATCCACATACTCGCAATATGTAGGCACTATTTTTTGACAAAGGTATCCCCAGCTTATCGTCTTCGCCCATTTGGGCTGCAATTTTTCTTTATTACGGCAATACATCTTTTCGTAATTTATCTGATAATGCAGAAAGGACAATGTAATCTATCACGCGCGCGAACAATTCTCTATTATAGGTATAGATGTTCCCGCCCGTTCGTGCGTTTCACACGGAAAGACGTCCGCGCGCGCGCGCGCATAACGCATTATTTATTAACAATTCGAACGCTAGCGTCGCGACGGCAAACGGCGTCGTAATTTATACTCGTGAATGCGCGCGTATACGCGTTATTCGTCGGTGTCGCTGCCAATTTCCCACAGCCGGCACGCGGACGTGCTCGGATCCGACCGATTTTTCCTTCGCCCCGCGGGTAGGCATTTCAGCAAGTATATATTTTGTACGCGATCGAACGTTCCTCGATGCGCGTTCGATTCATTTTATCACGTTAACTGCTTCAGAGGGGTGAAAAAAAAACTGATATTTTCTCGGATAGTTATAAGATGTACGTTTAAATGGTATACTTGTCATATTTAACTCATCTTCGCACCACTATACATGTATATACGCTGCGAAATAATCGGATATGTATTACGTATTGGCATTCGAAATTATCGGAAATGTATTATATATCTACACAAACACACATGCTAACACGAAAAAAGGAGCCCTGGCTCCGCATCACAGCCGGGGACCAGGATCCCTCGCCCTCGTCTCTCCGCGGCTCGCCGGGCGCGTAGGCGTGTCGGACCGATTAGACCGGTATGTTCCACCGCAATTAGTGGCATTTCGATCGTCGAATCCACTGGTGCCCGATGCTTCCAGCGCGCTGCCGGTCTCTCAATAACGCGGTTGCACGATGATGATGCACCAAAAATACAGGTATCCTATACACACATGTATCTATACACGAATATATATATATATATATATATATATATATATATATGTATATACTTACACAATATAGTCCTCTCCGGTCATTATATACGCGGGCGCGCGACCTCGACCGTGGCCGACGCACCCGAGAGTGCCCGGCCTCCATTGTCCTCTCGCGGAGAGAAAGATATATATATATATATATATAGAGCAGGGGACGGTGGCGCGCGCATGCTCGAGCCAAGGGATCCGGCTCTCAATTAGTTCATCAGCTACCGAAAGGAAAGAAAATATATATATATATATATATATATATATATATATATATATATTCATATTATACACAGACACATATACGCGAGCTCGCGCACATACGGATATTCTCGCGCGAAGCGCGACGCTCTCGTGCGGCAAAAAAAAAAAAAAACAAGAAGGAAGGAGAAAGGGCAGAATAGCCGACCGAAAGAAAGAGTCGCCGAGCAAAGGGCGCGGAGCGCAGAGAGGAGCACGCGGCCGAGAACTCATAATAGACGGAAGGGGAAGGGGGTGCGCGCGGAGCGGCAGGGTTCGAGGTGGCGGCGAAGGAGGATGAGGGGGGGGCAGGGCAGAAAGAAATCTGGCGAAAAAAGCGCGCCCGAAGGTGCGCTGTGCAAAAAGTGCAAACGCGCGCCGCGCGTATATGGAAGCGCGTGAGCCCGCGGGCAGGCGGCGATGGCGGCTCCGTGTATGCGGCGCTGCAGCCGCCGCGGCGCGGCGAGCCTAGAAACGGCTTAATTAATTCGGGATTTATCCAGCGGCATGACGGCTGCGGATTTTAATTCAATTCGCTCCCCTTTTGTGCGCGCGGGGCGCAATTCTCTCCACCGCCGTCCTCCCTCGCGCTCCGCCGTCACGGGCGCCCACGGGGCGCATTCGCGTGTACCTGCACGACCGTACGACGCGCGTGTGTATATAAATCTATATTTATACACACACACACACACACACACACACACACAAAATAGTAAACGTAAGGCCACGTAATGCGCTCGATTAACCCTGATTATTCTCGGGACATTATCGCGAGCTTTCACGAGTGAGAGAGAGAGAGAGAGAGAGAGTGAGAAAGCGGGAGCGAGCGATCACCGCTAACGACTGAATTCTGTTGCACGGCGGGGTAGGTGAGCACGCTTTAAAAAAAAAAAAAAAAAAAACAGGAATGCGAACGAGCGATGAGTCGAACTTCTTGGATACTGCTGATGGCTGTTGTTGTTATTATTACTATTATTATTATTGTTGTTGTTGTTGTTGATGCTGACCGTTGCGGGAGATTCGTCGTATTGCACGATTATTCGCTCGCTGTCTCTTCGGGGGGATTGTACCGTGAAGAGTTGCTGAGTTCTGACGATGCATATAGCTATATATGTATATATACATGAAGAGTCGTTGATCACGACTGGTAGAGGCAGAAATCTCCAATTATTTATCTGCTTTCTTTTAACTATTATATATACGTAATGAAATATGTTTAAAAAATATTTAGTGATTACTGCGCACTTTTTCTTCGGTACTTTTATCATATACAGTGAAATAACGTCGTTTCGCGAACTGTTCACAACAGGGAGAATTTAAGCGCAATTCTCTAAAACCCAAGAAGTGTACAGTCAGATTTATAATTTGATTATTCTATGTTTTGCAATTTCCAAGCTGTGCCAGTGCCAAAACTCGAGATTAAGACCCCTTTTTAAGAAATAGCGGCCCTCACAGAGCGAGTATTGAAATTTATTTTCTCTAGGCAAACCAAAAAAATTACATTATTTACATTAATTACAGAATCACAGTATTAATATTTCTTCTATTTGAGCTTCGATCGTATTAGTAGTTGATTATACGAATAGCAGTATAGATGTCGCCCTTTACGTTAATACGATGTATTCGAGGGCTTGCTCATCAGTCGAACGCTCGAAGGATCGAAAACTAAGATCGAATCTGGGATCTGCGTTCACCTCTGTCGATCCGTCACATTTTAGATCTTCGCAGTACTAATGTTTGTGTTCACGCGCGCGCGTACGGACGCAGTAACCAACCTCACGATTTCCCTGCACCCTTCTGAGCACAAATGGCCGACAAACCCGATAGATCCCGGCGGTTGTTTTTAACATCCTCAGAGACGGTCTTATCCGACATCTATAATTCTATAGGGATCCGAGATGTAATCGCATAAGACGACATAATTTCCTAGAAAATTTTGAACTTCACTGCAGATTCATCCGATAGCTCGAAAAATTGTCGGCCTCTAAATCAATATCTCAATATCTTTAAGAGGATAGCAATCCAAGGACTCGTATGATTGAGCTTAGACTCGATTACGTTCGGCTCAGTTCTAGACCCGACAGTCAATATTTCGATGCGGCGGACGCACATTCGAACGCCACCACAGCCTCCGCTTGCCGGCGATGCACTTCTGACCCCCATCCCCCCCCCCGTGCGATGGTAGAATGACACGTTCGAGTCTCGCGAAATCCAACGTTAAACTAAAATACTTCATATGGGGAGCTCGTTTAAGCAGTGAAATTTTTTGGCTTATCAGATTTTCAAGCGGATATTATGCCTGTAAACGGCGAGACCGCCTAAATATTCGCAAAGTGTCCTGTCCATAAAATCGTAGTCATAATCGTAGGAAAATAATTACCAAACCTACACACACACACATACACACACACACAGACAGTTCATCCTTATGCTCACGTGCCTCGGCAACCGCGTTCCAACAGGCGAATAGATAACGAAAAGCAATCGTCCCGCGCCCGCAAAGGGAGCGAGCGCGCGATTATGCGGGGACGCAGCCGTCAAAGGATCGCGACGCGGAGATTAACAGTTACGGCGCGGACGGTAGCCGCGCGCGCGCGCGTTCGCCTCTTAAAGTGGCCGCGCGACGCGAATGAATATATTGCATCCTCCTCAAATAAAACATTGAGTTACTACCGTTTGACGTGAGCGAGTGGACGGCTCTTTACTTTCTCCCTCACCTCCCCCCCTCTCCCCCTTTCTTTTCCTCGCTCTCCCGCTCACCCTCTCGCTCTCCTTCGCGCCTCTTAGCTTATCCCATTGCCGGCGCGCACCATAAGAGTCAGGTGGTTGGCGTTCTCGATGCCGATGCCTCTCTCATGCCCCCCCCCTCTCTCTCTCTCTCTCTCTCTCTCGTCCGTTTCCCCGGCGCGAGTCACACCTTGCAGGAAACACTTTGGACTTAATTGCTCGGGCAAGCCGCGTCTTCGTCGCCGTATGCGCGTATCTTCTTTGCCCTCCTCGCGGCTCTTTCCTCCACGTCATCGCTCGTTTGCCACCTTTTTTTCCCCCTCCTGGATTCCTGCAAACGCGCAAAAAATTCCAACCGCGTCGTGAATATCGGCAACGTTTCGGGCCAATCGCGAATCTTTTGGTACTCTGTGCTTTAGCGACGAGCGAGAGCGAGCTCGATTCAGCAGTTCCGATGCTTCTCAAATCTTTTCCCTTAAGTACACGTTCTATGCACCGATTATTATATAATTAATCTAAAAAATCTTTCTTCCTAAAAAATCATTATCCTAAACTGTTCGATCACTTTCTACTTTACTACCTTTTTTTCTTTCTATATGAACAATGGAATATAAGCATGTGTATCATCGATTCAGTTCCGCTCAAATGCATTAGAAAATCCAAAATCCTTTCGTATTGGAACACTTTTAATCTCAGAAATGAAAGAATATACGACATGTGTGTGTGCGTGCGTGTGTTTGTGTGTACGTGTGTATACATATATATAGTTGAGAAGCTAGAAAAGCAATTCTAAAGAATTCGCGACATCTCCCGCACAATGGAGAGTGGGCGCGAGGAGAAAAGTTAATCCACGACAGAAACGTCGTCCGACATGATGTAGTGCAAACACTTCGGGAGAATGCCGCCGCCGCCGCCCTCCCCGCTCAGCCTCATCTTCTTTATCGTGGATCCGGGCGCGGAGCGCGGTCGGCGAATATAGTCCGAGGAGCCGTACGCCGCACTGCCCGAAAAAAAAAACCCCGTAATCCGGACGAGGAGCGAGATTAACTCGTTCTGTATTGTTGCCGACGATTGTCCCGATGCTCGTCGGACGCGCCCGCGTATTCTGCCGTGTGGCTCGTCTCTTTTCCGCCAAAATGTTCACAGACTCGCCGTACTTTACGCGATAAAATTATTAAGTGATTATACTATGTTATACGTAATATAGGAATTAATGTTTCGTACAACTTTCTAATTTATCGAGCTAATAAGATAAAAAAAAATATTTTTTTCCTTTTACCTACTTATCAGTTTTTGCAAGAAAACATGCTATATTGATCGGTAATAAAATCGTGTAGTAAGAATGTTTCGGCAATATGTCATTTAATTTATTGTTCAGTAAACATACAATGAAATTCTAGATGAAATTATAATTTTAATCTGATGAATAAATTTCTGCTATTTCTATAATCACATTTTATAACAGTTTCTCGATATTTTTCGAATGAATGAACAACAAATTTTTTGAAATAACGAATTCATTACAAACGCTAACTAATTTCGATTATCTCGTACCAATATGCGTATTTCTAGATCCACGTTCCATATATACAATCTGAATTGTACTACGTATTAATACAAAGATGTATATTTCAATAACATGAAATCCATTCCACGGATATAGTAAATCTTGCGGAAAGATAAATTGAAAAGGAAAAAGAGTTGGCGAAAAAAAATTTGACAAAGAATATTTTGCAGAATGAACTTTGAACAAAAATAAAAAATTTTATGTTTATTTATTTTTTTAAATCATTATTTTCTGATATTTGGAACTTCAAAACTGTGCATAACTTTTTTTTGTACTAAATTAAGTATCGTCAGTTTTATATGATTTACAATTAGACTTTTACAGTTTAAAGTATATGTCAGTATTAGTAGGACTTCTGCATAGTTATTATTACTCGTATGCCTAAACTACGAAAACAGTTACGTACAGTTTTAGGTCATAATAAATCAGAAAATAATGGATATTAAAACGGAAAAAATTGCATTTTTCGGCAAATCTTTTCCCATTAATTATCCCCACCCAATTGAAACTAAGTCTAAATAGCCAAATATAATGAAAGTAACAGAAAAAAGTAAATTCGAAAAACCAATACATTGAAAACGACATTTTCAACTGTTAAGCCTGGTTAATTTAATCGTCGCTGTAATTAAACAAAATTACAGACGACCCGTTGAAATTACAAACAAATATCCTCCTTACTTCTAAAGGTCTAAATAGCTTTGTACGCGTGGCACGGCCATCAAAATAAACGGAAAAACACTCTATCGACAAGTCGATTGCCCGACGCGCTCGTATGGGGCAGCCTCGTAAGAAACGACCGCAAAGACATCCCGCCGAGTCCGAAGCGCAATACACGAGAAATCAAGAAGAAACTTGCCCGAGCAATCGCTCACCCCGATAGTCGATCTGATCGGCGGCCCGGGCGAGCGTGGACGGGCGGTGGGAGGTGACGGGGGAAAGCCCACTCCGGCTAATTCTCCCTTTTTCGCTCCTCTCGGCGATTCATCGGCTTCGGGTGGGTTGGGGTCCTGGCGGACGGTGAGGAGGCGAGGGATGGCAGGAGGGAGAGAGGGGCTCTCTTTTCTCGCCTTATCGACCGAGCGAGAGCGGGGCCAGATATTTCACCGCGAATTTCCTCGCGCGCGAAGTTGCCCCGGGGGCGCGAGGCGCGCGCGCGCGGCCAAGAGGAACGGGCGCGGAAAGGGAAAGAGAGAGAGAGAGAGAGAGAGAGAGAGACGAAGAAAAAGAGCGCGGCGAGCGAGAGAGCAGTGGGTGTATGTGTGCGCGGGAGTGTTTGCCACCAGGAAACCTCGAGAGTATTGTTGAATCATGGCCAGGACCGCTGCCGGCGGTAATGGAAAGAATAGACGTGGTATAGAAAGGCGGTGGGGCGCGTGGAGGGAGGGGGGGCGAGGGAACAAATAAAGGGTTATATTGTATTTACGCCGAGGCTTTCGCGCGCAGCGGGCTTTTCTCAATCTTTCCCCCGATAAGGACTTCCATTTGTCGGCGGAGCGCGGACACGTGTGCGCGCTCCCGTGATCTTGTCAATCGAGAGCGGAACGCGAGCGGATAATTCCGCAGCCCCTGGCGGACCAAGAACGAGATTCTTTTCTCTCGATCTCAGTGTCGCTCTCTCTCTCTCTCTCTCTCTCTCTCTCTCTCTCTCTCTCTCTCTCTTGCCTTTTCTCTCTTTTTCTCGCATCTATATAGTGTTAAGAAAAGCCGAATTCTGTATTATAGAGCAAAACCAGGATACATACTGAACTAAAATTGAATTTTTCTATAGGAAGTATTATATTGAAAAGAAAAATTTTCATAGCCGTTTTATTTATACATACGTACATGAAAATTAAAGTATAAGGGATCGGGAAAATTCATAAATATTGAAGTTGTTAATTTATTGTTGTCTTATTCTCTACTTTACTTCCAATGGGCTGTATAATCTTCTCAAAGTCACGACTCAGATAAGAGCAAAGTAGGAACTGTCCAACGTGCTGCCACGAACACTGTAACCGGATGATTAATTAAGTTGCTCTGACGGCAAATAGGGATCGTAAACAGGGCCTCGGTGCAACCATATCAAAGGAAAAACTTCTTTCCCTAGGTATTTACATAGCTTAGAGAAAAAATTAAAAAATAAAATGAAAAGTATTTTTTTAAAAGTTAAAAATATCACAAAAACTCTATTGAGTTTTCGTCTTAATTGAGGTAGATTGTGTAATACAGGATTTATAAAATTCATTAAATTCAGTATTTACTCTTTTCTGGACCATCTTTGCCGTCGTTCTGAAATAACTTGAGGATTTACTCTGGAACTCTTGAGCATCTTAGAAAATGTCGGATCTTCTTCTGCCCACTGTGGACTTAATACTGGATGTGATACGACTGAATCTTTAAGTGAAAACATAAAGCCCTGCTAAGAGTACAGGGAGACGACCGAATCCATAAAAGAAGGAAATATCTACTTTGAAAACAAAGCTTACTAGAGCTGTAGTCGATCCGCTCGGCTATAAGCAAACCGAAAAGTGTAGCGTCAACGTCTTAGTAATCTTAATAAATCTATAAAGTCCTAAGCCGTAAATTATAATACTCAATCAAAGATTCAATACGCTAGCGATGACGGTTATGTACCAGAATCGACAGGGCCGTGACTGCACAAAAGTTTGAGAAAGCTGTTCGGAAAGAGGTTGATAAAACTCTAATCGGACAGTGGTTCGATTTTGATACATATTGTTCTAGGGAGAAAGGTAGGCAATATTATCGTTGTTGAAGCGCGCACGACAATCAATCGTACGGAAATATTAGGCAATCTGGCGCCATTAGAGGAGTAGTATTGCAATTCTTTGGGTAGTGTTGGTCATTTTTCATCTGGAGAAGTGCAACTTTTAGTAAGGTTCGGTTTGACCAGGAGGCTAAGGCAGCGCAACTGGTGCAATAGAACATTAAGTCATATTGGTTCTAGAATCCCAGGCCAGGCCTCATGAATCCCTTAATTGCAAATCCTATTATGACTTAGACAATATGAAGTTTATCTTGACTAGTCTAAGTTGGTTCGAAGCTGGCATCTTAGTAATGGAGATCGAGAAACAGTAAAAAAATACATATAAAGATCATCGAGAAGCGTAGTAATACTAGAAATTTAAGAATGTTTATTGATAAGAGGTACTATTCGGAGATACAATTTGTATCTGCGTCATTGCACTATTCAGTTTAAGCGCAGAGTGAGTAATATAATGTTAGTTACATTGACACGATGATAATTGATTCCACCTTCTAAGCGGAATCTGCAAAATAAGGAAAGTAAGGCAATGGTTAGACTTTCTATTTTGATTCTAGTTAGATATCCTCAACTTTTTCTAATATTGGAAAAAACGATGTCTTTTTTAGTCGAGACCTCATGAATCCGAAAATTAGATATATATATATATATATATATATATATATATATATATATATAAACATCTGCAGATCTTTCCAACATGGGAAAGAGTTTAAAAAATTGATTTACTAAGTATGTTTTATCTTGTATGTATAAAATTATTATATGATCTTAAGTGTTGTATTTTTTTCATCGAAATCAAATATTATATGTTCAACGGAGGTGTTTAATATTAAAATTTACAATAATTAGTCTAAAAAACATATTAATAATTATTAATTGTTAACTGTAAATCGTAATACGTAATACGTAGTAATGCATATAGAAAAAAATTTATAAATTCTAATTAAATGATATGCGTTACCTACACTCGTAAATATATATTTTATTTTAAATAAATAAATATTAAAGAGTCAAAAAATTATTCACTTGATCGAAGAAACAAAATTAGAATAATATATAAATCGTCTTAATTTCTAGATTTTCTGACTAGATTCTGTCTGGTTTCTAACTTGGTATACCTAGCAAAATCTATGCTCGTTCCCTATATAAAATGCTATTAAAAGTGGGACAAATCGGACCTATTTCCGATATAAACAAATCAGACTAGATTTCCCTTCTGGATTCGAACATTTAATAAGGAAAACTAACCCGATACTAGTTACATTCGAGAATGAATTTCTACACGGGCTATTTGTCATACCAGAAAGTAAAGAACAGACTAGGTGACTAATACTGATGGGTCTAAGTATCCTAAATATGTGGCCGACATATTGTGCAAAGCACCGACCACACAGTGACTTTTTGTATAGTTTATTAGTGCAGAAGTGCATGACATTGCTATCTGTTTGAACAATGTTAGTGATAAGGTCAAAATCTGAGGGTTTAGAGAAACCTGTCTATTGGGCCGTGCTCGGTAAAGGTTTGTACTGAAATCTAACTAAAACACCCCAAAAGAATGAATGTTAACAAACAATCGTGATAATCAGCAGTTTAGATTCGGCTTCAACTTCTCTGAGCATATCCAGATAGAGTGCAATCTAAGACAAACTTTTATTATATTATATTGTAAATTGTATATTCGATACGAAGCATTAAGTAATAATTATTGTATCGAATAGACTTTTGTAGAAACATTCTTCTACATGATCCAGTGTATTGTGAATTTAACTAACAATCCATTTAAATATAATTAAGGATTTATTTATGAAAAAAAAAAAAAAAGAAATCGCAATCATAATGAGTGTATCGCAATGGATTTAATTTAAAAGGGCTTTACGTAACCATCACCACGTCAACATCGCACGAGCGCCCATTAATGCGGCTTCAAAGAGGCGAGCTTCCGGCTAAACTCGATGCACAGGGTACATAACTGCATCCGTCCGTCGCCATTCATTCCGCAAAGAGCAGCGGGGAACGAGCCGCGCAAAGATCCGGGCGAAAGGGATCCCGCGAGGTGTATACATACACCGCCATTGGCTAATTGCACCCGGGGACTTTTTAATCAACCGTACTCCTGTCCAACGGCGAGGAACGAGACGAGCTCCCCCTCGGCCCCCGTCCCCAGCGTCGGAACGACACTGTAATCTAGCCACCGATAATGAGCGTCTCGATAGCCCGCCCGACATCGCTCGGCCACTCTGTACTCCGCGCGCATTTGGCCATCACCATGCCTTTATACATCGGTTCGACTAGAGATCCTTTGCCGCGCGTCCGTTGGCGAGGTATCTAATCGTTGGATATATATATACGGATAAAGCTCGTGCTCGGGCTGATAATAGCGCATGCATCAAGGGGGAACGGGGGAAGGGCGTGCCGATGCTCTCCCCCATGCACCCACCGACTGGTTCAACCATCCCCTCGGATTTCCAGCTGCTCCGGAAAAACGATGCACGGGAGTTTTGGGGATTATACGGGGGATGGCTTTTACGGCAATACGAGACATTTCAGCTTTTTGCCCGTTCGGATAATTGGCTTTTATATTGTGCGCATTTTGCACGAATTATTTTTATTTTATTATTCAATTATATCCTTAACTTGTTCTTTTTTTAACGATGCTTATACATTTTTTAATGGTCTCATTATTTTCAGTTGGAATTTCGTTATTTATTAGATTATCATGCAATATGTTATTTCTTTAATAATATACTTTAATTACTATTTTAGTATACTTAATGGATGTTTTACAACTGTTAAAGCGAATTGTTCCAATACAGTTAATATTTCTAATTGATATCTTATAGAATTTTATGGCTAATGCTAAGAATAGTTAACGTAATCGCTTTATTTGGAAATAAAAAAAACTTCAATTATTTTCAGTACTAATGGCACATTTAAAAACTCTAACTATAATAACAAAAAAGCAATGACAAATATATTTTTAATTTTTTATAGAATTCTTTTCCATGAATAATTGAATAAGAAAAATTAGACTACATGATTTTGCAAATACATATATTGTAAATTACAATTATTTTGATAACAAATTTAATTAATACATTTTTCTTTCAATGACATTGTTAATTTACAGTTATAAAGCGATATTTATATATCTCAGTTGCTATAAATGGACATAATTATATCTTTACATATCTTGTTTACAAAACTCAACATTTGAGTGTGTAATGTATTTGTAGTATAAAATGTGGTATATTAATATTTATAGATATATCAACTAATTTTTGTAATTATATTTTAGCAAGTTTCTACATTGAATTAAATTTAAAAAAAAGACCATTATTTCAATACTTTATCATTCGAATAATTTTTATAGGGTATAATAAAACGTACTAATTTCTCAGTTGAAAAGGAAAAAAATCGAAAATAATATAATTCTATCGCGGTCGGAAATATCTATCCCGTATCGCGCGAGCCACCAGCTGCCGGATTAATTTCCAAATGCCTTGCCCATTACTGCTTAAACGTGGAGCTTTGCGAAACGCAACAGCCGAGCGCGCGTCAAGTGTATCATTGGTCAAATCGCCCGCCGCCCCGTCATCCCGCGCTCTCTAATCGCGCCTCCGGCCGGTGTCGCTCCTGCGCCATTAAAATCGCATTACCGCCAACGTATACGCAATGCAGAGAACGATTTTTGGACGATCCCGCGAAGTCGAACGCGATTTGCCGACAACGATTGCAATTTCGCTGCTCGCTGGACGCGCGCGCGCGCGCGCGTACACACAGGTGATCGCGTCGAAAGAGTTATACGCATGGAAGATGTATCTCTCGCGAGCCTAGGCCCCCCCCCCCATGAATCATCGTCGGAAAATGGTAACTCGTCGCGCGATATTCTTAAGCGACCATCGGTGGAGTCACCCTCTCCCCTGACCTAGTGCATTATATCTAAACGCCGACGCCAATAGCGCGCATGCAGACGTACGCGAACTCGTGGGTGAGGGGGGGGGGAGGATACAAGGGTTGCTGCGAGTCACCGACGGCCGGCTGCGGGGGCGTTCTGGCGCGGAGCCGCTGCAGCGGCGGCGTCATTAAGCCCTGTAATTACAGCCGTGGAGCGAAGGCCGAGGCCGACGCCTTCGCCGTTAATGCCGGCGCGCGGGCGCGCATGCGCCCGCGCGGCCTCTCATTACGGGTGGCGCGAGCGCGAGCGAAATAGGGGTGTATCGCCAGTCGGGAAAATTGTAAGTGTCGCGAGATCAAAGGAGCGCGCGGTAACGCGATATCGCGCCCCCTCCCCCCGCCCCCGTTCATATACCCGACTCGCTCGCTCTCTTCTACCTTTTGCCTCCCGTTTCTACGCTCTTTCCCGCACCCCTGAATTCACCCCCCCCTTTCTCACTCTCTCTCTCTCTCTCTATCTTTGTCTCTCTCTTTACGGCAATTTACACGAATAGGCGAACGATATCGCGTATACGTCGCGTTCATTCCCCTTGTAAGAATTTGATTCCTTGCGTCCCTGCGTCTTTGTCCACCTTGTAGCTCGAGCAACCCCCGCGGAGACGTATTTGCTCGGCTTTGTCATTCTCGCTCTTTCTCTCTCTCTCTCTCTCCTTATCTTGTTCTCATACCACCTCGTCCGAGATCTTTAAGGAAATATATATATATATATATATATATATATATATATATATATATATATATATATATAAGAAGGTGTCAAACGCAGGCGACACGCGTAAAGGCGGCCAAAGTCCTTTGACATTATCGAAGCTATATACGAAGAAGAAGAAAGAAAATGAGAGTGAGGGTTTCGTTTATATATCTATATACATGCGTCAGTATTAGGTTAGCTACTCGCAATTCTAGTGAATATATAGGTGAATTTACTTCAGAATTTCCTGACTTTGCTCGCTCTATTGACTCTTTATATGGATTAAAGGTAAAAAGTTCCTTACGAAAGTAAATTGTTTCTTAAAGTGTTCAAGTTTTTGTCATATCGACAATGCGAAACTTTTTATTTCGAATAATATATGATTTCTTTCGACCTGCCGATTTCCTCCTCGAGCATGTAATAAAAATACGCCATCGCGGCGAAGTCCCATTTTTCTCGATATTCCCGTTAGTCGGAAATTGATCCGTGCAATACGAAAAGCTGCATATGTCGTCGCTGATTCGCAAGCCGATTGTATATAATTTGCCACGTGAGATAATTTACGCCCGTGGAAGATAAAGTCTCGGGAGGTAAATAATTAACTCGCGCACTCGTGTCGGACGATACTCTATACTAGAAGAGTAGAAAAATCCTGCTAAATTTCATATAACGATTAGTAAGTCTACCCGAAGTTGTAGACCATTTTTTTTTTTTTTTTTAAACAAAAATAAACAATTCTTAGTCATTATTTCGAAAGTTATCGAAACACGAAGCTACACTTTTCTCATTGTTTACAGACATCTGATGATCAGTTACTCTAAATGGCTTCTGTGTAGTAACTTGTTCAATTATGCACTATAACAGTTATTCATCTACATTATCATCGGCTCGACCATCACGAGAAATACGAGCGCTGTGAAATATTTCGTCTGAAACATGATTCTCTATGTCTAATCTCGATACGTGAACTTATTCCGCGGATAGAAGGTACATGTTTATTTCATGAATAATTATTCTGAAGCTTAGAAGATAAAAGAAGAGTTACAGGGACGTTCGTAGTATATTAAATGAGCAGAGGTTAGTTTGGAATATCATTAGAGCACCTTTATATACATATATATATATTTCCAGTATTAAGACGGACATTAGAATTATATCACATATTCGCAATTTTTATACATTATTCTTTAGTTAAATAAAACATATGCCTAAATTCTACAATCTAATTTATAATAATATACAGCGATGAAAATCACGTGTTACCAATAAACGAATAGTGCTTAACATTGATCTTAAACTTAATTCGAATCGAAATACCGAGATACGAAAATCGGTAGAATATTCGCACTACCAAAATTCTCGCGACTATACACATCATTTAATATCGATACTTATGTACAGAGGCTAATCCGCTGACGTTCGTTCGTGGGGTGGCCTATGCATTGTAAACAAGCCGTATGTACTCCATGGTCTCTATGCCGTTCATGGCGTCACGAATGAAGTGCGCGTAATGGGACACGTTCACGTAAATTCCTGGACTGTCGCTCTCGTGGCAGCTGATCGGGCCGCCGCTCAGCACACCCAAAAGCAGCTCGTCGTTGTACACGAGGGGACTGCCGCTGTCTAACTGCAAAACGGACAAACCAAGGAAAAATATAATATTCGCATTGGGAACGAGAGTCACGCTGGAGATTCTGTTTATATGTATATATATATATATTAATAGCATTATGGAGGAATATTTCGTCACCTTGCACGAGCCCGCGGGCGGATTCTGCTGAGCTACGCGGGCGCAAAAGTCGGATTTCGGAATTTGAAATTTGTACTCGCCCGAGCAGATCTCGTTCGACACGATGTCGGCTTTCAGCGATCGCAGCTTGCCGAGGCCGGAGCCCGTTTTAATTAATTTCTTGGTGTCAGGATCCTTGGCGGTCGTCATCGAATTGAAGCCCTGGCCCGATAATACGGGCCTCTTACGAAGCTGGGGAAAGCCGTGTTCCGGCAGTTTTAGCCTCCTCAATTTCGAATGTTTGCCCAAGTTGAATCCAGGCGATACCTGAAATCGTACAAATTACGTCAGTCGTTATGCGCCGCTTTATTTAATATTGCCAAATATTTCGCATATATATATCATTGAACATTTACTTATGTGCTTTATCGTTCTTAATAAAAATAAAACGAAGAGGAGATAATCTCTATGCTCGTAGACTGCGTTACAAATCTTTATATACAAAGCATGTCAAAATTTATTATTTTTTTCATCGACAATTCAATAATCAAATACTCGATTACGTAATGGATTATATAGACTTTGATCAAAATTTTCCTGGAAAAATATGACGTGTGTCGTTGGGACGTTCGGCGCAAATTGAACTTTCGTGACGAATACAATGAGAACGATTCGAATTGTTCTTGGCAGAGAATAGGAAAAATTTCGGCTTGTATTCCCCAAGCCAATGTTGTTGCTGATCTCGTCGGCGCCCTCTAACCGCAATTACCTTGATCACGACGAGGTCCGCCTCGGCGTGGCCCTTGCCCCTCGGCCAGTAGTAGACGGGCATGTAGCTGTCGAGCACCGCTATCTCGAGCACCTCGTGCGCGACCGCGCTCGCCGCGAGATCCGTCGCGTCCCTCGCGCCCGAGACCACGGTGAGATTGCTCTGGACCGGCTGGCCGTTCCAGGGATAGAACACGCAGTGGGCCGCCGTGGTCGCCCAGTACTCGCCCACGATCGAGCCGCCGCACAGGAATTCCCCGTAAATGTGGATCGACACCTGGTACGTGAACTCGCCGTCGCGGGCCAATTGCCCGCCCACGATTCGCCGATCGAGGCGGCGGCCGCGCGCTGCGCAGGAAATTATTGGATTGAATCTTTACAGAAGTTTGTGTACAGGCTTTATGTTTTATATTTCACCACACACACACACACACACACACACACACACACACACACACACATATATATATATATATATATATATATATATATATATATATATACGAATGTACATAGATAAATAGATAGATAGATAAGCTTCTGCTGAATTTAAGTGCATCTAATTAAAAGTAATTTAAATTAATTTAGCTTAATTTAGTAATTTAAAAAACTTTAAACTAGCTCGTATGACACGGAAATAGATAGAAAATCGTGAAAAAGAATATTCCTGATTAAAAAAAAAAACAAAAGAAAAAAAATGTAAATGAGATGATATTGTCTCGTACGTTGATCTGTATCGACGGTGGCTCGAGCAAGTTTCTCCTATGAGTTAATATTCTCATCGAAATGTAACGGAATGTATACTTAATTTACATTTGTCTTTCGAATAATATGAAAAATAAAGAAAATATTATAATCCAAAATAAATTAAACGCGTCCGAACGTTCTCTATCGTTGAATAATGGATTCATATTTCAGCCTGAGATCAATGTTCGTGAAAAAAAAAAGAAAAAAACAAAATGAAAAAATTAATCAAATTTCCAAAACGTAAATTCATATAAAATTTAGCAGAAAAATTAGAGCGAAAATACAATGCGCAACTTCGTACAGACCGCAACGCTAGAGCAACGTTACTGCGCTTAAGATATTGTAAAAATATTATTATATATTGTATTAAAAGAGCTTACCTGTCATGACGAAGAGGCCGATTTGTAAAATTACGAGCAAAAAATAGGTTAAATATTTCATCTTAATTTTTTTTTTTTTTTGTTATTGTTTATTCCAACAGATACCGTATTCTTCTATTTGGAATAAGACTAATTAGATCTCGTGTAGTTATATCAGACTATAGTGCGTGCCCTTAAATAATACTTTCTTTATATTACATCAATTAATTCAAATTTGCTCGTTTAAGGTAGAAAACGAATGTTTGTACAATTATATGATTTGATGGATAATTATTTTCCGCCGATATAATTTATTTGATAAGCGTGTATATATGTGTATAGATATATATATATAGAGAGAGAGAAAGCGAGAGAGAGAGAGAGAGAAAGGGGGGAGGGGAAGGAAGAGAGAGAGAGAGAGAGAGAGAGCGAGATATGGTATTGCGACTTGTATCGTATATTAGAATGCCCCTCCGCCGTTCGGCTTGAGCACGAGACTTAACGCCAACTGCGAGCGCGCACTCGAGTCGGGCGAGCTAAAATAGAGCGCGCATAAATAGCTGATTAATTAATTCGACGACGACACTTGTGCACACAAATTCCACGCATACGTCCGTCGCTAATCGACGAATAAATTTTCACGTCGCGAGCCGGGCCCGAGTCCCTATCTTCTGGATTATCGACGCGCGCGTAGCGCGGCCCCCGACATATACCCGTATACCCGTGCGAAATCGTGGCAAATCTCATTGTCGACAGGGCTCGAAAATCCTAGGATACGACTGTGCGACGGCGAGAGTGTTCCCTTTATATCTTCTTCTTCTTCTTCGTATCGATTATATTTAAAAAAAAAAAAAAAAACTGGATCTTACGTATTCTTATCGCTACCATACGCACGGGAGCAATGCCAATTTTTACTCCGACTTTACAAGTGCTAGGGATTCTTCGGACGCGCTGCGACGAGCAAAACAATTTTACGATAAGCCGCGGACGACTGGCGAAAAGCAGCGGGCTCGTAACGAATCTTCGCGCCCGATTTGGTTCCGTTCCAATTATAGCGGCGATTTTACCTCGTCGGCAATAAAATAATGATCGTCGACTATCGACCAAATATTTCATGAAGTTTTGTTGTTTTGAAAGCGAACGAATTTTAACGATCTGCGCGCCAAGCCGGGCAAAAATGGAGACATTAGCATGTGACCTCTGGCCAAAAAGACATAGGCGATTCATTACGATTTATTTGACCGTATCGAACACCATAAATGCTCCCGTGTGTGTGTGTGTGTGTGTGTTGTGTGTGCCGTATCGAAATGCTGCATATATAAAGAGTCAAATCGAGAGACCGTTTAACGCCCGAGTCGCTTATAAGATTTAATCGGTTTTAATTTCGCCATAAAGATATATATTCGATAATATCGTCATTCGCAAAGGCTGGCTTGACGGAACTCCGTCCGGCAATGATTTAGTTCTGAAAATTCCGATAAAAACAAAAGAGGAAAAATACATGGTTTTTCTGAAGCTTGAGTCGAGCAACGGCGTATTTTAATTGTAGCATAAACAGCGTATTTGCCGTGAAATTACATTAACAATTCCCGGTTTCTTGCATGTCATTGGTATGCGTCGTCTACGAAAATATTGTACAAGAAACCGCGTGGGGTATTGTGCCGGCGGAAAAATTCTAGGCATCAATGTTTACGGCTACGTGTTTTCAAACGTCTCGGCACACGCCTCTATTATTTAACGTTATTTTTCCTATTATCGAGTAATTTTCGTATTTTACACGCGTATCGTTATCGTTTCGGAGAATATCGTTTATTGCCGGATCTATTTACAAGAAAATCTCCTCGTTAGCTTATTAGAAATTAAAAATATCACTTACATATCGACCGTCGTAAGCTAAATCGATCGTGATATTTGTCGGTCATGTACAGTCTTTAGACAATCATGGAATTTCTAACGACAATCGGAATCTTCTTGTTTATAAGCATCGAATTAAAAATAAAATAAAATAATCTAAAATAAAAATAATGAAAATGAAAATAATTTACATGCTACGTTATAGTAAAGGACGACCTTGCTGCTTTCCACCACCTAAATTTACTATATCTCCTTGTAGCTTATTCGTTCGACGTATCGAACAGCTTCGATTCATCATCAGATACTAAACTGATTTATTGATTTTCTGTAGTAATTTTTAGATTTTAGATTCTACGGAGGTGTTTAAAAACAAGGACAGTCTCATTGTCATTATGCAATTATAATTATATTATTTTAAAAAGACTGTAAAACCGACAAAAATATTTGTTAATTCGAGCAACTTATTAGTAATTCAGAACTGTGAAGAGAGGACAAAAATTGGCTAGAACGCGTAATTTTCTTTCCTATTTTCGTGCAACTTTCGTGCAAAACGGTACAATGAAATCTAAGTCGTACCGTCGGTTCTCTTTCACTTATGACCGTTTAAGCGACAGGCATAAAAGATATTTTCCTTTTCTTGAGCACTTATAATGTGAACAAATATATTTCTTCACCGTGTATGAGCTTTCCTAAAAAGAAATTTTTTTAATAATTTAAACTCGATAATACTTTCTCTGCGCACGATGTAATTCTCTTTTTAATTATAACATTGCTTGGATTGGGAGAAAGATTAATATTATAAAAAAAAATTATGAAGAAGTAAGGAAAAAAGGCTTATTGAAATACATAAAATTAAAATACACAACATGGTCCAATGGCTAAAGGAATTTTTTTATCAATTTTAATCCTTATTGTTCTCGATATTTCTTCAAATATAATAAATTATGCGATTAATGAGGGTACTACGATAAAATTTGAAAAGTCGTCAAATGATCTATTCGTATTACATAAATTATGTATATAAAAATTAAATAAATTTTGCTAGAGATTTAATTTTAGTTGTAATTTTGTTTTTATTTATTTTCAAAGAGATTCAAGAAATTTGTTTTCTTTATTGGTCCTTGTAAATCTGTCTACATAAAGTGCTCTTAATTATAAAGTAGCCCAGCTTTCCACTGTTACTATTTTTGAAACCGTATGCTATCTAATACATCGACACTCGCTAAAACTTAGATAAAATAGTAGCAGTTAAAAATGCCCCCCTTCCCATTCTTATGTCCATTCATTTTAACGATAGAATTCAAATCAAATATTTTTTAAAATTCTAATGAAAAGAAAATTACGAGTTGTACAAGACAATTAATTCAATTACGAATACACGTTTAAATTATTATTTCATAATGTTAAAACCGATGTTAGATATCCAGTCGTCGTTTACATTCCGTATCATATGCAGATTATACGGTATTTACGTCATTAATCACAATAACGTTGGAATAAAATTAAAAAATTGTTGCTACCGAACGAGAGAACAATTTGTAATTTGGCATTATTTCAATAAGACAGATGAAGAGAATAACTTTTGGCTCTCAATTGTAGCATTAAAACTAAAGCAAGGTCAGATAAGGAAAGGTATTCGGCTATTAGATGCTCACGCCGTTGTCCACAGAATTTCATTAGAACGTTCTAGAGCATCGAGTATACATTTGATTTTAGAATATTTCTCGGAAATGTTTCGACTAGTACAAAAAAGAAAAATTAGATGAATTATAAAAATTTCACATAAATTACGTTAAAAGCGTTGAGCAAATTTTCAATATTTGATAAGATAACAGATTTAAAAGAATAAGATGTTTATATTGAATTAGTATATTTGCCGTATCGATTAACGCACGATAAAACAAATGATAGAGAAAATTGAAAAATTTATGATGTGTCTATAAACACAGTTATGTATGTGTGTATGTATGCATGTACGTAAGTATGTATGTTCTCTATGCATCATTGTGCCAATGAATGAATTATCGTGAAACTTGAGGAAAATTGTGGGATATAGATATTTTTTTTTTTAACCGATAATTATCTCCTGACGACAAAGTGCTGAAATGGCGAATTGAAAGCAGACAAATAATTTATTCATTTATTTCTCTTTTCTACGCAATAGATGAAAGTAGTATTGATATAACATAAATTTCTTATGTCTTGGAAATTTGAAAAATCCTCGCATTTATTATAAAATTATCAGAAAAATCGTAGTGCTCCTTAGGACAGCATAATATCGTTTGATCATTGGCCAACTCGTCGTTCCTCGAGATTTTCATTCGATTCGTTTGCACGATTCGATGCCAT
Organism: Sycobia sp. Sy_11; assembly: GCA_018907035.1. NCBI lineage: Eukaryota > Metazoa > Arthropoda > Insecta > Hymenoptera > Epichrysomallidae > Sycobia > Sycobia sp. Sy_11. The sequence continues at coordinate 3,666,268 of JACCIC010000021.1, forward strand.
GGCCCGCACAACTTCGTCAAATATTGCCGAAAATAATTATTCGTCAATTTCATTCCTATGGGGGCGAAAAAAATGTAAAAGAAAAAGGCGTCATTGAATTTTCAGAAAAAATATAGCTTTCGAATTCCGAGCATTAAAATGCATGCACGTAATGGTAATTTTTCGCCGGCGAAATATATTATGCGATAATATTACAATAGACATTGTACAATATATTCATCTCATTTAATACGTTGCTCTTCTTTATCGCTCGTGAATACATATTCTAATATAAACAATTAGGAGCCAGTAAAGTTCAAAGACAATGGAAATGAAAATTCAAGACCGAATTCAAACAGTAGGGTTAATGAATTTGGTAAATTTATCCTTATTTTATTGTAAGACATTGTTTTTCTTTCAATTTTTCAATTAAATATAAAAAAATTTCCAAACGAACAATTGAACCGTTGGTGGTATGAAGGAAACTGTATGCGTAAAAATGTTACTTAAACATTTTTCTTTTAATTACAATCGGCATTAAAGAGGCGGCTGAAAAAATTTTTTATACAAGAATAGCTCGAAATAAAACGTGATGTATAGCTCTGATCCCCGAGCGCGACCCTGTTCCTCGGATCTGGATTTTAAATTCATTCGTCACGCTCTAATAATTCCTGTCACGCTTTGTTCCTGTACACATTATACAATGGTGGATTGTACAGCCTTGATGCTGTTAGCTGTGCCATATATCCACATTATATTCATAGAAATCATTATTATACGATGATAGAAGTCGTTCAACTTACTTTACATTAATTAATTCTATATTTATATAAGATCGACGCTAATTATATCGAGTACATAAAAGTATGCAGATTGAGTAAATTAAGATAAAGAAAAAAAATTCTCTTCACTATTACTATTCTTTTTCACACTTTGATACGCAAAATGTTTACGCCAAGTATTAAAATAAAAAAAGTACGCAGTTCACACGTATGCAATAGGTACAGCTTTTAAGGAGCATTTATATCTTTCAAGGAGCGTATTAATGATTCCTATAATATAATATACAATTCGTTTCAGCGATCAAACTCTCACTGCATTCCCGACCGCATATATATATATATATGATATGAATGAATGTATATTCGATTCGCAACCGTGCATCAGTGCGGGGCGATGCATCTCCGCCGAAAAAAGACCGCCTATGTGGCTTTAATATATCCCGGGCTATTATAAAGGTGCCAAAAAATCGTTATCAAACCGCACATTACGTATACGCACTCGCCTAGATTTATATGCGCGCATATCGACTCGCGCGAAGGGGGCCGGTATGTATAGGAGTTTCTCTTTCTCCCTCTTCTCTCTCTCGTATATGTGTATATTTATGTATATATATATCTACATATATATATATATATATATATATATATATATATATATATATCCGAGCGTTATAATCTCCCGGCAGTGTCTCTCTTTCTCTTTCTCCGCCCGCGCCAGCAAGACCGCGACCGATAGGATCGCGCGCTGCCGCTCGCCGCCGTTATTTACGATCAATAATTAGCGGTATCTATCGCTGCCGGCGCCTGCAACCTCCTTGCCGGACTGCACACGCTCCTATACTACTCCCCCGTATATATATATATATATATATATATATATATATATATATATATATAAGTATGAAAACACATACACATGCATAGAGATATTCGAGCATATATATGTTTAGATCGACTGTAAGGTTGCCGCGCGTATATAATATATATGTGCACTCCGCCCGAGGCGCGAACCTCACGCACGAAACATATTAAGCCGACGAATCGTTCTGTATGTACGTATATATATATATATATATATATATATATATATATATATATATATATATAATAAATATATAGGCGCAAGATCGGGAACGATTTGCATTTAACGTATCGATTACCGATGCGCCTTTTTCTCAAGCGAATTCTTTCTCCCTTCCCATCTCCGCTTTCTCTCTCTCTCTCTCTCTCTCTCTCTCTCTCTCTCTCTCTCTCTCTCTCTCTTCTCTTTCTCTTTCGATCTTCAGTCGGCTATGCAATTTGTCTTACTATGTACGCCTTTTTGTCCCATTCTGCCGTCTTATACATATATAGATCAAGTGTAATATACAGGCGCGTACGAGTGAATTATACGTGGCGCGCAGATCTCTGGGATGTAAATTATTTTCAAAGAGTTTGCACGTATACTGCAGTACGCATATATATATATATATATATATATATATATATATATATATAATACTTGTGCAAGGCTGCTGCTACTGCGCCGTATTAAATAGTCATATATACGCACACACACACACACACACACACGCGCGCGCGCGCAGGCGTACGCCTGAGCGACGGAAGACGCGTCTCGTGCCCGTGGAAAATTGGTTATTTTTGTCCAGCCAGTATACGGGGAAGCGATCGCCCTGAATTAATTTTGTTATTTGTATGCCGTTACGGTGGACCGTCTATATAGAATGAATGTAACCTCGTGCTTTTCTTTTTACCTCGATGTCATTTCGATTAAATTTATAATCGCGATGCGCAAATATGAATATTTGAAGAACGACAAATCTCTCAAGGATCAATAATAGTAATCTTATTTCCTTTTTTTTTTTTTTTTTTGTTAATTACTACAACTAATTTTTTTTTCTTCAATTCCTGACTTGGCAGGAAAAGATGAAACTTGGAAAACAAATTGGAAAAAGAAGAAATACGTCGAGAGATTAATTATAAATTTTATTTATATACCGATGATGCATACCTGGACCCAATTTTTTATTCCAAGAAAATATGCAAAGAATTAGTTGATACCAACATAATTGGAATTGAATTTTTTATAATTGCATGTTAATAATAACACAGATCGTCCAAAGATTTCGTGAACAAAAATTTCGATTTATCAAGGGACGAACGAGCATAGGACAATCGTATATCCGACAGTAGCGTCAGCATTGTCCGCGTAAATTGTACGAAGCCTTACATTCAAAAAAAAAAACAAGCTCACCGAAGTTCTCTCGTATAATTTTAGCATTAGCGCGTTGATGACCGCTGTCATGTAGGTTAAGGACTTCCACGTATTTATCTACGTCAAACAATGTCAGTTGATCAAATTTATTAATTGTTTCAGAATTATTCTACGTGTAAAAATGTAAATTTCTTATCAACAAATGACGATATTATTTATCCTAGGCACTCACTGGTGAAATTTTGAGGAGAATAAAAGGTTTGATAAAGAATTTTGAAAAGTTCAAGACTTATGTCAACCAACGGATACAAAGCTAACTAAGAAATATTTGTATCGGCTTCACGGTGTTGATGAAACAATATCATCATAATTACTGTAAAAGACAGACGGTCCTTATTCACAATCATCTTAAAATTAACTTTGTTTTTAATATTTCTCGTTTTTTTTATTCGCGGTTATACGGGCGCGATTATGAACAAGGACACTTTGATATTTTTAATAATCATGTTAGTTAAAAAAAAGAATTATGTTACACAATATATATATATATATATATATATATATATATATATATATATATATATATATTTATTGGTAAAAATTGAAAAACTTTCAATTTATAAAAGTTGTGTTGGAACTTAAGGGAATCTAAGAGCCTCACTATTGTACAAATCGTTTCGATTTCCAATCCCCATAATATAATTACATTTGTAATTTATTGGGTACCAGATTTAAAATATATATATATATATATATATATATATATATATATATATATACATGTATGTATATAACAACACCGATTTATTTTCCTTCGTTACATTATCTAAAAATTAGGCATTTCCTAGAATGTCGAAAGAGTCTGTAGCTTATTTTTTAAGTCGTTTTTGCAAGCATCGAGATACATATTAATTTAAATAGAAACTTTTGAAATACATCTAAAATTAGCTTCTATTATTCTCCAGAATATTATCATCTATTGACTGTTTTAATTCGATTCTAAATTTTGAGAAAATTTCTATCGTATACTAACGAAAACTAACAATTGAAAACCATGGTAAGTACAAATATTGGGTTAAGTATATAGCGTAAATCAATATTATCATCGATGAACAGTGTCATTATGCATCAATTGTATAATTAAATTGATAAAAAAAAAAATTTTCGAGAATACAGGAAATATCCTCACCTACTTTTGAAATATTTACAATTTTTTACATATTCAAATCAGCTAATTATTACAATTATTGTATGAACATTGAGTTAATTCAATACGTACATTATGTATTCTTCAATATTCATAACTTACGTATAAGAGATTGATTAGGCGAGCATTTGCACGCCCTAACAAAATGTCAAATAGAAGCATTATAGAATATCTGTGTACATATGAAAATGAAAGCTCATTATTCCCAATATGGCATTGGTAATGATAATTAAGATAATCTTTACTTTGTGTACTTAAGTAAGTTAATTACAATATTAAATTAAATAATTAAGTGTAATTATAATTATCGGCGAAAAGTATAGATCAAAACTCAATTTAGCCAACGAAATGGACGCGTTCCATGCACTCCACGTCGGAAAGCAGTCATTTTACACTTGATCTTATAGTATTTCCAGGTCGCGTAAGGAAAAATTAACGCATTTCAATATCAGACCTAAATGAAAATCCCTTTAGTCCAATCGATAATTGATATCTGTCTTCTTTCTTTCTTTTTTGATTTTTAACAATTTCACACGATGCAATAGTATTGCTTTCTACAATAATAAATATATAGCCTCTGATCTGAGCTCTTTGAATCGGTCAATGCCTTTCTCATTTTTCCTACTCTATGCCCTATTATATCGTATACAATATACAGAGAGTAGATACGATGTGATATGTATCATTGTGATCATAACCTTGTCTTATCAGGTGCTATAAGTGTGGCTATATTTACAAAGTTACAATTCAAAAAAAAAAAATAAAATAAAATAAAATAAAATAAAATAAAATAAAAGAAACAAGGAAAAAATTTTACAGCTGTGCTAAAACTACTGAAATTTATAGAGAAAGAAAATTAAACAACCATATAATTCGGCAAATATAAATAATTGTATTCAATTAAAACAGTATTTTTTCTAGAATATTTGGCTTTGTAGTTTGTCTTATAGTTATATATGGATACAGCCAATGAACGTGTGAATCAAATGAATTTTTTCAGACATACTTTTGTTTTACATGTTTAATGAAGTTGCGTATGGTTAAGTCTGGAAATGAATGCAATTTTTCATAACTCAACCGATAAAAATACCGTGCAAGACGACCTCTACGAGGCGATTCTTCTACGTTAAAAAAAAAAAAAAAGAAAGAAAAGAACAGAAAATTCTCATCCAAAATCGCAACCGTCGGTTCGACGTAATCGCGGAACAAACAAAAGGTCGTAATTCGACATAAAGGTCACACATGTACAAACTAATAAGGAAAAAAAAGGAGTATGAGAACAGTTGCTCGAAAAAGGTGAATAGACGTACAATTTAAAAAGTATACAAGCAAATATATACCGATCAATGCTTTTTAATGGATTTAGCAAATATTGATAATTAACGAATTCGATAAGCCAAACTCAGCTGTCCCGTCAATTTCCATAAAACAATCAGATCAAATTGCTCGATTTAACAAAACGTGTCGATGTTGGAGAAAAATGAAAATTGGAAAATCAACGATCCGCACGGAGTGAACGATATCGTAAAGCAAAAATGCACAAGCCGAGACGTTTCAATCGTACGTCTTAAACCCTCCTCAACGAGTGCCATGGGCACTGAGCAGAATCCAGATTTCGACATAACCCTCGATATAACGATCAATAAATCTTACGAGCTTAATGAATTTTGCGCGATTACTGTAGCGCATCGATTGCATCCCGAATTTTGACGCTATAACGACGGCATAAATCGGAAGCAGGTCAATGCCGCGCAGCCGTTAAGCTCGATCAAGCATTGAATGGTATGGGAACACGCCTCGTCGGCTGAAGAAATAAAATATAATTATCGCTCCTCGTCAGATTCAGAGGATCGAGCACGATGCGCCAACGCCGACAATCGGATCTTTACGGATTTACATTATTCGCGCCCAGGCCTACACATTCCAATTGACTCGCGACGATCTTTAGAATCCATCTTCATTATTTATCGGACAGCAATGAACGCTCTCTCTCTGTCTGTCTGTCTCTCTCTGTCTGTCTCTCTCTCTCTCTCTCTCTCTCTCTCTCTCTCTCTCTCTCTCTCTCTCTCTACACTGTTACATTATTATCGCCTTATTACGCAGCCTCATCTGGCAACGTTGCAGAAATTGAAAATTGCACGGTCGCGCCGAGTCAAAAATGAAGAAAACGAAAAAGAGGAAAAAATCAATTAACTCCGGCGTAAAAACGCGCGGCGCGGGCGGCCAACCGGCCAGGTATGCAGCGTCTCGGGGTTGGGAGGGGGATGGCTAACAGTAGTAGCATTATTACTTTTTAAAACCGACCCCGCGAGGAGAGCGAATGGACCCGTGTCAGCTGTGCATTTTTATTAGCATTACAGTTTTAATAACGTAATTGTTCGTAAATTGGCAGCGAATGTGCGCGGGTAAGGTGAGGTGAGGTGAGAGAAAGAGAGAGACAGACTCAAAGGGCCTTCTTTCTTTCTCTCTCGCCCCCCCCCTCCCTCTCGCTCGCCTCGTCTATGCCAAGTGGTCGGCAGGCGGTCAGGCCGGCTAGCCGGCAGAGAGGCAAGGATTTTCTCTCATGACGATATTTATGTTCCGTAACTGTCCGCCCCCTGCGGGCGAAGGGGTTCCTAAACGCATCAATTTAACACGTTGCCGCTAAAAAGGGCGTGAATATTTGAAACGGATATCTATCTTCTCCTCACTATTATTTGTCCGTATATATGTGTGTGTATATACATATATATATATATATATATATATATATATATATATATATATATATATATATATACGCCGAGTGCACCGCGCGAACGCTTCCGTAGATATCCATCGTTTTTTCTTTTCTCCTTCGGTCCGCGCCCGCCTCTTATCATATAAATATCTCATTCTCCTTCTCGCTCTCTCATTCTCTCCCCCCCCTGCCTCTCTCTCGTTTCGCTTTCGTTGTTCATTACGCGAGAAGGGATAATAATTATTATCAATTTTCTATACAAATTATGGTCTTGAAGTTTTTTTATTCGCGCCACATCAGAAACAGTTTATATTATTACAGTATGCGTATAAATATTTAAACAAATGGTGTCATTTTATATATTTTATAAAAAACATTATTATTATTGTTGTTGTTGTTGTTGTTGTTGTTGTTGTTATTGACCGGTACTACTGAAATACGCCAAAATCGTGGTTTGGCAAGGCGGATTATATATAGATGAAAATTTGGTGGACCGGTGCAGTCGGATTTCCCATTGCTAACAGTACTTCGTTTGGATGCTTATTTGGGGCAAATATATAAGGACAAAGATACTGACAGCGTATATTAGTTTATTTAGAGACTGCATAGCCGAAAAAAATATATAGTAATTCGATTTGTATCACTTGACGCAAGTGAAATTTTAATTACAAATGTAGAAGTATCGAAGAAATATGTTAATACGTAATGTTTAATTTAACGCACGTGACTTATCCAGGTTAAATGCATAAAATTGTATTTTTTATTACATTGTTTCATTTAAAATAAGCAGTAACTAATGTATTTTAATTGTTTAGATAAATTATACGATATATACATTTTAAAATGCCTATTTATCAATATCTCTGAATTAATTAATTTATCACGTTCTAATAAATGTTATTAAGTAGATAATTAATATGCCAATTTGAATTAACATTCTGATATTTATATAATTTATGATCTACTAACTCATATTACGTCTGAATTAACTCTAAATAAAGACCTTTTTTTTACAAAAGTACAGTAAACAGTTCCAATATTAAGTATAACTAAACACAGAATGTCGTTTATTCTTTTTCTTTAAATAATTGATTATAGACAAGGAAATAATTAAACATATGATTTTTTTTACGTAATAAAAATAAACAAATACGTTTTTAACGATGAACTAAAAGAAAATGTTTCAAACTTGTTCCAATCCTGAATTTTGCATTCGGTGATTATTGAATAATTCAAAAATATGTCTGATTTTTTAATATTATGTGCTTTAGCAGAAAAAGTATACGATAAGCCTTTCTTCTACATTGCGTAGAACTTTACTAACTTTTAAGCCATTTTCATCAAAACCAAACTGAACGTCGTTTACTTCATCATGATTTTGATTCTAATGGCCCTGGCCCGCTTTGTTTTTTGGCATAGTTATTATGACAATCCGAAAACCTCCAGCAACGCTTCAAGATATTTGATTAAGAAGTTCTTTTTTTTTCGAAAATACCGCTGCTGCTATTGGGCCAAAAAAATTATGGAATACACTACAAGGTCGAATGAAGCTACGCATTTCATTTCCCTTGCAACGATACTGTGATTTTAATAATCTGTTTTTGTCTTATTCAAGTCGTTAATGAAATTCATATCGCATGTATTACAATTCACGGATTAAGAGATTACTAATATAATCTCTGAATTACGTTAATAATGTTGAACGTAATCGCGCGGTACATTAATTTTGTGTTTTCTTCGTTTTTAGTTTTAAATTTTCCCCATTCTGTTAAGGTATAATTTATGCGTTAAGCTTCAGCATGTAGACTGGTAAAAATTTTAATGCACAGTTTTATAATATTATTGCAATTATTACGTAATCTTACATATGACCTTTAGATAAAATACACTTTATAATTGTCAGGAACTTTGTCAATGTGTCGATGCTTTTGTAAAGGATAATAATGATTAAGTAATTTATACCTGTCGATGTACGAGCTCGCGAGAGTGCTCGCCGAGACTCTATGCTCCGCCGCTTTTCGCGTATCTCTACCGTGACACCGGCATTTCTCCACATCCCCCTTTTACGCTCCCTCGATGATTCCCCGCGCGCCCGTGCGACTTGAGATTCCCCTGGTCGTAAAGCCTAGGCGCGCACAACCCTACCCCCCCCCCCTCGCCAACCGCCACTGCCCAACCACGGCCACGAAGAAAGGGCCACCACCCCGAGTCTTCGGAAAATTCCTTGGGCTTGCGCGCGGGCATTCGCGTCGCTGGATTCGACTCCCCCTCCACCCCCCCCACCCCAGCGACGCGACGTAAATAATCGGGCCGGCAAATCGTCGTAGTCGTCGTCGTTGTTGCGCTGGTCCCCGCCGTTGTATAAGCCGTTCGCCGGGCGCGCCACCCGCCGCCCGTCGCATTTGCCTTCCGAGCGATTAGGCTTGTTTTATTCACGGCCAATTTGGCCGATTCGGCCGGCCCGAGGTCGATTCCCGATGGCTGCCTTATTCCTTAGTTCTCGATCTCTCTCTCTCTCTCTCTCTCTCTCTCTCTCTCTCTCTCTCTCTCTCTTCGGTCACATGCGTAGAGTGGAGAGAGAGAGAGAGTGAACGGACACGTCGAGTAGAGTAACTTCGCGAAGCCTTTGTACGCCGGTCTCCGGTATAATGGCGCATGTATTTGGATCACGTTCCACGATATGTCAATATAATGGTGGATGCAAGAGAGGAGTCTGGAGAAGAGGGGTAGATGGATGGGGAGGGGTGGGAGGGGAGAGCTCTGCATACCAATTCACCCGAGGCGGAGTCGGCGAGCAGCTTGTTATCCTAAATACACGAAAATCCTTTGGAGGAAAGGAGGGGAAGGGAGAAGGAGGAAGAGAGAGAGAGAAGGCGGTAGACGCGTCCACTCCCTTTTCCTTATGCCTTCGCCTTTCTGGGATAATGCTAGACAAATTGACGATTCAATCGAATCCTAAAGGATATACGCCGTTCTCTACCATCCTCCCTCTTTCTCCACTCCACCGCTTTTCCGTCCTCTACGACTAGATCTCCACCAATGTGCCTGTGTGTGTGCGTGCGTGCGCGTGTGTGTGTGTGTGTGTGTGTGTGTGTGTGTGTGCGTGTGGTGTGTGTGTGTGTGTGTGTGTGTGTGTGTGTGTGTGTGTGTGTGTGTGTGTGCGTGTGTGTGTGTGTGTGTGTGTGTGTGTGTGGATCTAGAAGCTGCTCTAGCTACTACTCAGAACGAAACGATGCATATACAATTTTGTAGGGGGAGAAAGGCAGTTTCGGCTTGTTGCTTGATTATAGACGTTTCATTGTATCCCTGCCATATACGTACCGTTTTCGAGAATGATAGAGCGCGTTATTAGCTCGATTACTATTCGTTGTTTTTTTTGGTTCTCTAAAACTTTGACACGACTGCCGCGTGTTTCCAGAAAGTGAGGAACGAATGGAAAGCGTGATATTAAATAACGCGAAAGCGCACGGCGTTACGTCAATTGAAGTATAATGCGTCGAGTCATTTAAAAACATTTCATAGACGAAATATATTCCTTTAAAGTGAATATATATATCGGCTTTTCTCACGGTATAAAAAGTGCTACGGTAAAAATTAATTTACGGTATCCTTGATTAGAAGTCAATGCAATAATTTACTAATAAATCTCCCATCTCGCCGGTCTTCTTCTACTTAAAAGTGGTCTCTTAGATTTTTCTTTATACTACTTAAAATTTTATTCCTCAAGTAAATCTCGTACGTTTCGTCCTTCGTGTAACACAATCAAGTACGTCGAACTATATTCCGTATTTCTAAACGTATTTGGACATGATTAGTATTTTAAATATAAAAAAAAAAAAAAAATACATAAAAGCGCAGTTCAGAAAGGAAGGAAGAAAGGCAAATTGTACAGAGGGGGCGAGAAAGTGGAGAGATACGCTCTCCTTTTTCCATCCGCCCGTGCCGCACCCGAAGAAAGAATCGTCGCAGCTCCGCTCCGTCTCGTCGGGGACGCAAAAAAGAACAAGCGAGAGAAATCTTCAGAAACGCAATAGGAAGATAGAGTGAGAGACATAGAGAGAGAGAGAGAGAGAGAGAGAGAGAGAGAGAGAGTGGCGGGGAGGGGGGAGAAGAGGCAGAGAGAAGCTGCTCTCTTTCTGTACTCATCGTCCTTTTTACCTTCGCTCCTCGTCGCCGGTTCCGCAGCAGACTATAAAATATTTGCTTTCGTAATGAGGCCACGGTTGAGTGTAGCCCCAAAAGTCTTAGAAAGATCGACTCAAAGCGAGAGAGACAGAGTGAGTGAAAGGGAGAGAGAGAGAGAGAGAGAGAGAGAGAAGCGAAAAATCTCACACAGTCCGTGTATCTCGCTTTATTTCGACTGCTGCTTGACAGCCGAGGCGATGGATTCGATGCGCAAATATAGAAGTAACGCTGAGAAAGAGGGCGAGCGCGAATTATCGCAGCCCTATATGTATAAACGTGCATATAGTATACCTCGTAGGCATATTCGAGCGCCTATGAACGAACGTATAAATCTCGCCTCGATCCCTCCATGACCTCGTTTGTCTCTGTATATGTGTATATATATATAATACGAGAGATATAGATCGATATCGGTATATAGAGTTTTGTGAAGAAGTTTTGAAAATCAACCCTCTCCCATCTCGGCTGCTTTCCTCTAGACAGTTATAAGGCAAATAATAATAAATTTTCGGCTATATATATATATATATATATATATATATATATATATATATTTGTATATATATATATCAAATGGATTTTGTTTACTCCCAGAGTTTCACATTACAAAATATGGTATTGGATTCTTTTAATAATATTTTTATTTATATGCCGAATCATATTTACCATACTATTAATAAATAAAAAACTAACTTATGTTTTTTACTCTTTTATGGTTCAAATATATGATTTTGTATATAGTATTTCTGCTCCTCATAAACCTATATATTCTAATATCTTGCTTTATTCGACTCATTGAACTTATCGCATTTCCGCATCTCCCTAAAAAATATATATATTCCATTTCTCGCCTCTTTATGAAATTACCACGCAACTTAAGGCACCTGAATCTCGGATGATTATGAGAATTGGGATGATTAGGGGTGTTTATTCAGATATACACTCGCACATATATATATACCTTACAGAGCAGAAAATATGCCGGGGTTAACGATCGACGCCCGAAATCTGTGTATACAATATAATACGCGCGCGCCGCGCAAAGGCAAAGCAAGTTCGTCTGGAATCGTAGCCATCAGTAATTAAACGCGAGAGCGCGCATCATCATCGATCTTCGTGCGCCCACGCCGCCGTCGTCGCGGAACTCGCTTGGCTAAGATAAAACCAATGACTGTCGAGTATAGAATACACAGAGAAAGATAGGGTGGGAGAGAGCGAGAGAGAGAGAGAGAGAGAGAGAGAGAGAGAGCAAGAGTGACGATTCGTAAAAAAATATCTTGCCGCACGAGCCGTGGAAAAGAAAGGAAAGAGGGGGAGGGAAGGGAGATAGAAGGAGAGTGCATTCATGAGAAAGATCGCTCGCGGCGCCTTTTTATAGATATATGCATATATATACATCGGCTTGGCAGTCCGAGTCTTTATCGATCCCCTCCCGAACTCTCTTGTGAGCTCTTGCTCTCTTCCTTCGGCTATTACTTTCCTCTTTCTCATCTTTCTCGCCCCCCCCCTCCTTATCGCCAAGTCGAACCAGGATGAGTGAAACAATGAAGGTCCTGTACATATATATATATATATATATATATATATATATATATATACAGCGGCGCGTCACAGCGTGTACAAGGAACGTAACTTAACAAGGCTAATCACTATATCAAATTCTCGGCCTGTCAGCGCCGAGCATTCCGTGCGCACACGGGCGCGAGGATACACCTTCGATTCTCTGGCACGAGACGCCGATTTGTATATATATATATATATATATATATATATATATATATATAGGCATTCGCGCCCGCGCGGCCGCTTGGCGTCTCGAAAAAACGGTCGGGATGACCGATTATGATGAAACGCTTCTTCTTCCGCGCGATCCCCTGCTGTGCGAGCGTGCGCACACACACACACGCGCGGGCGCTCACACACCCACACATATATATATATATATGTATATATACATGAACCTACGAGACTATATTATATTCTCCCGCTGAGCGAGAGAGACGCGAATTCGCAAAGGTTTCTCTTATCTTCCCTCTGCTCTTCTGTATCTTTTCACAAGAAATAATTGAAAACACGCTATGTATTCATATACGTATTCATATATACCCTATATTTGAGTATGTGTATATAGCAATATGTCTCTCTCTCTCTCTCTCTCTCTCTCTCTCTCTCTCTGAGTGTGTGTGTGCGCGCGCGCGAGCGCGTATGTATGATGTATGTGTGTGTACAATTACAAGGTGTGCGCAGGATCGCGCAGAGACCCTCGGGGGCCGGAAATTGCGTAGCAAGTTGAACGCGTATATATATATAGCCTAGAGAGTAACGATATATACAGTGGATGCGCGTCGCTCTATATAGTTGACACTTGGGCCGCAAACACTCATCTTTTTGCTTCGTTTGTCCTGACCCAATCTTCTTTGTCGTATAAATCCTTTCTTTTGTTTCTTCCAAACTTTTTCATCTTGTGGAATCTTCAAGCTATTTTTCACAGTATTGGTACAATACAGACATAGTCGTTATTCGTTTTTTACACGAACTGTATTGTTTAAAATTAGATCAGTTCTTAAATTGAAAGAGTACAGGGACAGGTTTTTAATAGTTTTCATAAGAGTCTTGGCAACATTATATATAAGAATTAGAGGAATAAAAAGAAAAAGAACCGATTATATATATATATATATATATATATATATATATAATATATATATATATAAAACAATCTGTATATATAGTGAGAAAGAATCTTCCACCAATCTTAAGGTTCCAGACTGTGATAGAAGATACGATAATACGATAATCCATGGATTTTGATAAGAAAGTCTCAGATACACTACATATGTACAACGTCGAGAACTATAGACAAATGTTTGCGAGTGTCTGTTTTTGTTTTTATTCCGCATTGACAACAGAGTCTACCTACCATGTATGAATATAATAAGTCGTCGAGATCAAAACCGACGTCAATAATGCGAGCAACCGACATGGGTAACGGGCTACACGTGAATTATCCTTAGAACAATACGCAGCAAGAATATTTATCGTCCGGTGTCTTCCTGTATGCGTGTATCTTCGACGCGTCTCTTTCGCAGCCATTCGTCGGGCATTAGTGTTTTTTATGAAGTTTTCGACAATACCCCTACAGTCAGAATAATGTCTGTCGTCTCCATCAGCGGCGAGCCAATGGAGAGAGCGATAGATAGCGCACAGACGCACTTTCTCACGTTTCGTCGAGGCCGCAGGCACGCGACGTTATGGCTCGCCAAAACGCGGATTCGCAATGCGAGCTTTCTTGTCCATAACTTTCAGAAATTCGCGAATTCTTGCCTTCTGCGTGCATCATACCTGCATTTTTTTTAGAGCGTTATAAGTTTTGCATATTTTCATTTCTAACGTGCACACTTAATGTATAAATCGCAAGTCTCTATCGGTCGGACTGAGGAAACGTGACGTTTTAGCTCGTCGCTGAATTGTACTTTGGCGGATAGAGGGACACCTATGAAGGCAAATTTCTGAATTACCTTCCGAATAACATTACGAATATAACTATACCTATGGAAGATGTATAAACATAATATCTGATGTAATTGCACACTGTTCCGATGGGAACGAGAACTTAAAATTGCCGCCTTCGGCGCCAGTATCGATTCGCACGCTCCGTATATTTGACCTTATACGTATACAATCGATTATTACATTGGCCTGTTGAATTCTGTAAAATGCCCTTTAATCTGACAAGGAGGATCTCGTCAAAATTAATACGGACAATACGGATCTATAAACGAATCGCAGTGTATTTTACGCAGGGCGCACAGAGATGTACAGGAAATTAGTCGCGTTCTGTATACCGCGACGACTGCAGAGGTGCTGTTAACGAATGTTTTATCGCCTGCAACTGATCAATTCCTTTCTTCTTCTAAATTAAAAAAAAAAGCATCATGTGTAACATTCGATACGAAAAATCGGGGATAGGTTGTGCGCCAAATGACAAGCCAAATGAAAACTCGACATTCTACACCCCGTCCAGATACAATGTGACATATACAATGTGAATATTAAGTTGTTCAATAAGACATATACAATGTGAATATTAAGTTGTTCAAATATCAATTTCGGCGTAGACTTATCGTTCTTAATAACGTATAAGGAATTCTGGCGCTTTGCAAATCATACATATAGTAATCGTTGCGACTATAACGCAGGTGATAACAGATCCTATTAACAGTTTCGAAATTCGATGTATGAGAAGAGCACTTGAAAAAAAATAAAGATTATTCTAAAGGTCGTTTGTAGGTGCAAAATTTTTTTGAACGATTTAGACTGCAATCTAGATTGAACGACAGCTCACTGTTTTATCTGTTTGTCTTTTTCTGCTCGTGTATTTATATATATATATATATATATATATATATATATATATATATATATATATATATATATATTGGTTATAGTAGCATATAACGCATAACTCAAGCAGACTTAAAATAAATTATCCCGTTATATAGCCCAATACTGTAATTTTACCGCATCAGTTCAAACATTTATACTTAATTAAAGTATAATATTTATTTTTCGAATCATCGTTTTAATTATCAAGAGCAATAATTTACATATATACATCCACACACGCCTATATATATGCACTGCAAATTCGAGAATCACATTAAATTTTATTATCCTGAATAATATATGATTATAACGCTGCGCGCGCGCGCGCGCGTATATTAATAATAATAATTTTCGTTCTTAATGAACCGGTCACACGAGGAAAAAAATTACAATGATTGGCAGTGTATGCAAAATTAACCCATCGACTCGGCTTAAATCTTCCAACGGAAAGAATTAACCGTGCGCGTATACGCATATACGTGTGTGTATGTGTGTATAGGATTGCGGTGACAATAAAGCAACGGAGTTCCGCGAACTGCGCCTCTGAATAATAAAATAAAAAAAAAACTAAAATAAAAAAAAAAAAAAAAACAAAGCAAAACAAAATAACCCCGCGATTCGCACACTCGAAGGTGTCGAAAGAGGCACCGTGAACTTTACGAGGCGGCGGTGGCGGCGGCGGCGTGGCGCGTCGCCCCACCCCATCCCATCCCACTACCCCTCCTACCCCAACGTACTACGCGCTCCCGTCCAAATGACATTCTTATTAGACACTTATTACCTCGTTCAGTGGGGCGCGCATCGCGGGCAGAAACCCTCGGGTAGCCTCTCTCTCTCTCTCTCTTCTGTCTCTCTCTCTCTCTCTCTCTCTCTCTCTCTCTCTCTCTTCCCATCGGCCGGCGCGGGGAAACTGCCACGTGCTCGAGATTACAGAGTTTGAGGCTCGGATGTCGCCCTCGTTCCCCGGGTTCTCACCCGCCGCGGGGCGAAGATTTTGGCGTTAACTATATATGTATGTATGTATGTATGCGTGTATGTATATATGTAGGAAATATATATATATATATATATATATATATGCATTGATTGTTAAGATGAATTTATCCTACACTACATCTATATATATATATATATATATATATATATATATATATATATATATATGTATATATATGTACATATATTCTCGTTTCACAGGGGAAAAACATTATACATCACGTGTACCGTACCGTAAACGGAATATCTAATTCCAAGAACTTATAGTCCGTGCTTGCGTAGAATCGTTCATAACGTATCAAAGGTTCGAGCTTTAAAAAATGAAGAAAAAAAGAGGAATGGCGCGATCGTCACGAACGAGCCTATCGCGTTTATTCGTATGTCTAGTCTGATATACCGCACTGAGTATACGAGAAGCCATGAAGTATTAATATCGCAAGCCTCGAAAAATCTTACATAATCTATTTAATTCGCAATTTGGTGATTCTATCATCAAATTCCACTGGATGGACAAAAATCATTCATAATTAAACATATCCGCCGTGATAATATAGCCGATTCTGTCGACCGATTTCGAGGCAAGGTAAAATTATGATAGCTTATTAATTTAAAGAGAAATGTGTGGGTAAACTGAACAATAGAGGCCGTTTATGAAATCCTGTGATAGTCTACAGTTACAAAAATGAGCAATAATACTCTTAGAGACAAGCTGTCAATTCAAAGCTGTAATATTCGTCTCGACCTATCCCATCGTCAACTTGTATTTCACCTTGGCATCTTCCGAAAGTTCATATCAAAGGTATGATTATGTTTCATGTAAAAATCTCCATTTTTTTAATGATGGATTTAATTACAATATAAAATTCTAGATCGCT
The DNA here is from genome assembly GCA_018907035.1 of Sycobia sp. Sy_11. Taxonomy (NCBI): domain Eukaryota; kingdom Metazoa; phylum Arthropoda; class Insecta; order Hymenoptera; family Epichrysomallidae; genus Sycobia; species Sycobia sp. Sy_11. The sequence continues at coordinate 3,683,612 of JACCIC010000021.1, forward strand.
GCAGAACCGTAATCACCGTAAAATTGTCCTTCGAAGACCATTAATTGGTTCAACGAGTCTACTTTTCGTCGCAAACTAATCGTTCCAGCCTCCAGGGAACTCTAAAATAGCTTCAATAGCTTCATCTCAATATATGCAGGTTTTACGACGTAAAGAAACTTGTACAATCGTTGGATTTTTCTAATACATTATCCCCTGTTCATCAAATGATCTATATTTCAACAAAAGTTTACTAAAACCTTGTTCTCCGATCGTGATCGATACCAATTCTCAATGTCTTTAAACTCTTGATGAAATCTTTAACATTATTCTCCTTTTCATTTCTGAAATCTGAAAAATTTTAGCTAAATGAACAAATAAAGAAATTTTGTAGCTAATTGTTAGTTAACTTGTAAGCTAATTGACCAAAATAAAGATTAGATTCATTGGTTTCCAACGATACTGGTTGAATTCAACACGAAGAATTCACTTGATCGATCACCAAATGATCTAGCTAACACAGTTAAACTTCAATTTCAAATACCTGATACTAAATTTATTGAGGTTAAATTGAAAATTCTGACAATCGAATCAACTCGAGTATGTCGAAGAGCTAAGAGGATATCTAAAAATATAATGAATTGGAGGGTAACATTTGTGCAGTCTCTTAATCGATCTTAACTGACATAATGTATACTGATCCTGTCTTAATACTAATCATACCTTCTATTGAGAGTTTAATTATTCTGCTGCGAGTATGCAACAAAAATTAATTAATTTTTTGGATTTCGTACATTAGTCTATTATTATAGTAAAATTCCAATTTATCTCTACAAACACACACACACACACATATATATATATATATATATATATATATATATATATATATATATACAGTCGCAGTATTCGATGAATTCTTCACCGCACGAATTCTCCACGGTAGTCTATTGGCTATTTATGCGAGAACGCTTTTATAACCCTTTTATTGCAAATCCATGCGAGGCCCGTCCATTTTGCGCCAAGTGTAAATTGTAAAACTGTTCAGCCCATAGTAAAATTGTTAACTTACAATCTAGCACCATCGTGAGCGGCGACGGCCGTGATGCGCGCCCGCAACTATGGATTATCCCATCAGCCAAGTCCATTATAGAGCTCGAGCTTTTCTCCATGACCCCCCCCCCCACTCTCGCTCCTCTCTCTCTCTCTCTCTCTCTCTCTCTCTCCCTCTCTATCCTATATACACGCACTTGCGCCTCGCCCCGTCATCGGGCCAGCACAAATCAACGAAAGTTACAGTAAAACCATAATTACTCAATGAACGAGCGCCCACGTAAGACACTTTATAGGAATCCTCCGGCTAAATTATGCAAATGAGATCCGCGAAGTTCGAGGTCACAGCCGCCGCCGCCGTCGCCACCGCGCCATGGGTTGAGCGACAGAACAATATGCCGCGGCGAGTGAGAGAGAGAGAGAGAGAGAGAGAGAGAGAGAGAGGCGAGGGGGAAAAATATCAGTCGGCAAATTGGCGACGAGCGCGCCGGCAGCCCCGATGTCAAATAAACATGCCAGGACGAGCAATTTAGAATATTAGGGGAGGCCCGAGTCTGTCAGGGTCGCGGGTGAGCTACGGTGATGACGTCCAACCGCAGCGGCTTTAAAACGCGGACGGCGGCGGCCATACGACGCGCGCTATGCAATTGCAAGAGGGGCAGAAAGAGAGAAAGAGAGAGCGAGAGGGAGAGAGAGAGAGAGAGAGGGGGGGGAGGGAAGACGAGGCGCGCTAATGTCAACCGCAGACGTCGATGGGAATGCTGCAGAGCCGAGCGCATCACCTTTCGGGGGCGGCCGGCAATGGAAGAAGGAGGAGGAAGAGCGGCAGAGAAAAGCAGGAACGACGGCAGCAACGGCATCACCTCGGGCGAATATATCAAGAAGTCGAGGAAGGAATTACCGAGGCGAGATGGCTTTCTCGTTCAGAGAATGGGTCTATATATATATATATATATATATATATATATATATATATATATATATATATACGCGCGGGATTGAGGATAGTCCGGAGGAAAATAACGCTCGCGGCGGCATTAGATAATCTTTTTGATTTTAGCGACTGCGATTCTTTACGTTGCTTTTGGTTGTTTCTTTTTTTTTTTTTTTTTAAGTTCCTTTAAACGGTTGTTTACTAGTCACCTCTGCATCCCGTGCGCGTCGCACTGAAATATGTGCCGGTAACCTTAAACCGGGCATTGACGCACATTTTTATGCAAATCGCACGGAATGAGTAATTCATTGCCATTGGACAGGGACGCATCGATAGAATAGCTTTGCGATTGTCGGCGATACGAACGAAAAATACATACAATAAAATGCGTAAGCAATGCGATTTCACGGGAGCGCTCGATGAATAAGATCGAGAAATTTCGAATTGCGAAAGCTCGACGACGCTGCTTACGGTGCGATCCGTAAACATCCTCTGGCACGGGAGCAGGAAGGCGCGAGGCTTTCGTCATCGATCTGTACTTCTCCCCCCCCCCCCACATACGCGATTCACAGACTCTCGGTCTAATTATATATATACAACCTCACAATTTCTATACGCTCCATCGCTCGTCGCAATGATTCTTCCACGATCCGAATCGTCGGGGCGACCAACGATCGATCTGAACGTCCCATCCCCCTCCCTCCCTCATCGTCCGTTGAAGGAGCCGACTAATGTCTCAGGAATCTAGTTTATATACCACGTATATATATATATATATATATATATATATATATATAAGCTCCTCGATTAATTATAGCCGTTCATTGATACCCGAGAGTTACAGAGATGGCGCATGACGAGTCAGCATGTCCAATTCATCAAGCGCAATTATTTGACTCGGGACGAAATCATCCCACCCCTCCTGAGCCCTGCTCGCGTCGCACGCATTAATATACTTATGCGCATCCGACTTGAAAATTAAAGCGTATGACATATATATGTATATGTGAAGCTGTAGTTGTAGGATGCGTACTCCAAGAGTAACGCATATATGACGTATAATACGTTTTTTCGAGTGTCGTTTTATATCGCTCGAGCAATGAGAACAATTCACGATCTTTCGATAATAGGTTTCATCATCTCACAAGTAGTATGGCAAAATTAACGGTAGCCAAAGCTACAAAATTAAAAGTCAACATTGACAGTTATAGAAAAAAACGCGTCTCCAGTTCAGTAAAGTTATCAAGCGACAATCGTAGTCCTGCTGAACGACTCCCTATAAAAACTGGTTGAACTGTAGAGCGGACTACCATATTTTTAGTTGTTGACTACTGCGTCACTATCGCATAGCTCCGCATACACACACACACACACACACGCGCGCGCGCGCACGCGCACAGACACACACACACATATATACACGAACGTGCATGCAGTAAGTTTTGACCGGAAGTAATCTAATAGCGTCCCATCTCTCGAAGCCGGTCGGATTCGCCGAGCGGCAATGAATTATAAATTTGAAACAAAGGGATTATAAGTTTTGAAGAAATTTGCTAGTTTTGCCTAATTTCACACGTATAAATATCAAAATTTCTATCAATTATAACATTCGAATGGAACCAGCGACATTCTTGAAACTTTGCCAGTTTGTGTATCGTACTCGATATGTCAAATATCCAATGAAAATCAATTTTGTCACGAAGTAACTTACTTTAGATAGACTCTATAATATATAATTTATTATCGATTCTTTCGGATATAACGAAATTAAGCATTTTTTAATTCCTTATGATTTTTGTCGGGCAAAGAAGTTTACTGGCCCCTTAGAATTCTTTAATCTAAACAATATGTAAGATCATATCAGGCTTATTTGATCAAAAGATAACTCTTACCGATTAATTTGCAGAACTATTTTAAATTTTCGATATGAAATTGAACGAATAAATTATTTCTATTATTTATTATATGATAATATTCAAAAATTGAACAAAAGTTCTCTCGTCTCATAAGTGTATATCAAACGATGATCCATTCTTCTTCAACAATATAATCTATGATTTTCCTTACAATAAAAATGGAAAATCAGTAGAATAATGCGATATGCTATTAGAGTTCTAATTAAAAAATCGCCTGAAATAACACAATAATCTTTTATAAAAAAAAGACTTTAATTATATACTATGGGAGGATGTAAATTTAATAACAGCATCAGCGGAAGTTCCTTTATGTGGATCCCTATCATCCGCCGAAGTATATAGATCTCGTGCGAAAAAGGCGCTCAAACGTGTGGATCGTGGCACACCGCAACAATTAAGTTAAATACAAGGCGCTCTCGAGCGACCTCCCCCCCCTGCATCCATTCGTACCCATCGTGATGTCGCATGCCCCTATATATATATATATATATATATATATATATATATGTATATATACACTTTTAGCGGGTTCAAAATCGAAAGTATAAGCTCGAGTGATTAATGGGGGCCGAGCAAACGACACCTACTACAGGATAATACGTTTTTAATTCCGCGACACTCGCGCGCGCCGGTAGGCTACCGAGGGGTGCATCACACACTATATGGAAGCACGAAATAGAGGATAAAAAAAATGTGACGGGGACGTTAATGTCGCGCTAAGGGATCCCACCTTAATGGTGATAATATACATACATAGATATAAATGTATACGTATGCATAATCATTTAGATGCATCTCGGTCATTAGGGCCATCCCGCACTCGATCGCGACCGGCGGTAATGTGTTGTGCGTGCGCTTCTGTATGTGTGTGTGTGTGTGTGTGTGTGTGTGTATGCACATGCACAAGAGACGAACGACCGATTTTTATCACAAGCGAACTCCTCACGGCACTTCGATTAATGCCTTTTTTACCGCATCAATAACGAGCGGTATCGGTGCGCGGGATGTACACATCCACTCGCAAAATTATACGTCGCTTCCACGCCCTCTGCCTGTATATATATATATATATATATATATATATATATATATATCGAACCACGTACCGGACTTATATATGCATACACATTGCACTGGGCTTGGTTATTAATTATAAATTAATGATGCCTTTTTTGAGCTGATGTTTCGGAAAGCAATTGCAAGATTCCGAAAGATAAAGCAAGATAGACGCTTATGTGCGCAGTTTTTATGTACGTATACAAGAAGATATCATTAGCAAAATATTTAGTTTATATTTTTCAATCTATATGCACATATACATTTAGTAATTGAAGAATTTTTTATTTGCTTACTGTAAGACACATTAAACTTAATATTAATTGTACTTTAATAATTATATATTTGGATCTATGTGTGTGTGTATATATATATATATATATATATATATATATATATATATATAAATTATTATAATCATCACTAATTCGCATTTCCCTAACAATATCTTAGTTTTAAATATTTTGTTAATAGATAACACTGTACTGATTGCAGTCTCCACAAAGAAAATTATTTATTTCAACTACTTTATGGATAGTGTTTAAACTAGTTAACACGGGATTTAAATTTGTTTATTTATTATTAAAGCTTAATTAAAATGATATTACAGTAAAAATACTTGAATTTGCTGAAAAATTAAAAAAGGTACATTGACAAAGTATAAAAATTCAAAAGATTGATAAGGTTTTCAATGAAATCTTGATCTATAATATGGAATTCAACAATAAGATAAGAGGTATCCTCTTTTTTTTAAGTTCAATGATAAACCGTTTGTAGTACGATAATATGCACTTGTCTTTAATATATAAAACATAATACAATTTCTACATGGATAATTTCATACACTGACAATGTAGCTTTAATCGCAAGGAACGACTTACATAGTTTTAAATGCGATAATGAGAACATTCGGACAAGTAGATGAAAAAAGAAAGGTGCACAAATTTAACGCAGAAAAAAAAGAATTATCAAATTGAGATAATCAACAGGACATATGAGAACGGACAAAATTTAATTGGGAAGGGCGCAAGACGAGCGTTAAGTGCATTCTAAGTCCCGGCAGCGTTACGCCGTACGCGCTAAACGTTTCCGACTAATTCTGCCAGGCCAAATCCGACGTTCTGAGAACTTCCCAAATACGGGGACAACGGGGTTCCGCGCAAAAAGTTTAGGACTGCATTGAGGAACAATCGCGCCGCGCTGGTCGTACGATTTCCCTGTATCGAATCATCGAATCGGCTCATCGACGAACCCTCGCTTCATACATAACACAGATATATACATTTAACACTTGCTCGCGCCGCGAAATTTGGCGAAAGCGGCGCTCTTTGTGCAATCCTCCCCTTACTATCGTTTGATAACAAAAAAAAAAAAAGAAAAGAAAAAGGACAACAAAGAAAGTAAGAAAATCGTGATATTAAACGAATGAAATTAGACGGAAAGGTTCACATCCGCGTCAGCGTGGACAGATTAAGTTTAGGAATCGGCCGTATCTCCTTGGAAGTGCTGCTGCTGCTGCTGCTGCTGCTGCTGCTGCCGACGCCCCCGCCGCCGCCGCTCCTGCAACGATCGCTTCTTCGGCAACTCCTCCTCCCCCTCCTCGTCCTCCTCTACCCCCTCCCCCCGGAGCCCGTCACGGTCAATTTGTGTTTATTAATTCGAATGATCGCTAGTGATACGTAAGTGGATGGCCGAGCCGCCGGTATAGATGTATGAAGGATATTAAAAGCACGCGCGAATGATGCGTCGTCGACGGTCGTCGCTGCGCTCGAACGGAATCGGGCTTTTGTCTTCCCGAGTGTGCAAGTGTATGGAAATAAATTGCTTCCACTAAAGTTCAAGCAACTGTTCCCAGAGTTTGCTCGAAATATATATATAATTGATATGTTTGTATATTTGTCCATGTAAGATTGTAAAAATGATTTTTAAATGTACAGAAAGAAAAGCTTTCAATAATTTTTTTCTATATTTATAAAAATTAAATTTTAAAAGTTACATGAGTTCAAGATTGTCTATATACGTGATTGATATGTTAGGGAAAGCAAACAAGTGCCCCAAACAAAATGGTAGTTCTGAACAAAACGGTAAAGCTCGCATAAAAAATTAGCGACAACATATGTCATTTAAGCCTGTACCTTCTCAACATTACAAATTTTCTATCTCTTACAATACCTCGGCTAAATTTGGTGCAGACAATAAATGGTCGCTCCCGAATAGAGTAAGGCAGTATTTCAAAAGCCAGTTGAAGAAGGCAGTATCTCGCAGTTCATTTTTTTCTCTCTGTTTCTCTTCAGATTGACAGCACTGGCACAATATTTATGGGCTTTAATTTAAAGATCGAAGAAATCTTTTATGCACATTAATCTTATATCGTCTTTAATACTTAAAGTTAATAATAAAATCGCATCAGGCATAGGAAGTAATGACTGCCTGGGTATTGGACAATGCTGCTCATACGTGAAATACCCCGTGGAAATTGCCTGAGTATACCTGAGCACGTTCAGTTTAGTCATTTAGTATGAATTTAGTCATTCAGTCACGAGTTTATTTGATGTATATATTTACGAAAGTAAAATAATACATCTTCCTGAAAAAATAATTTCTGAGGATATTACCGGCTTTACTGGAATTTAACGCGATGAGAGCATTATTTTCGATTGTGCGGCTGATGGAACTGTAATAGATTATGGATATGCGATAGGCGATCTGAGCCGAGACCAATGCTAATTAGCGCACGTAAAATATATCTATCGAGGAATTGATATAACCTTCCCGAGAATTAGAGACTGAAATCCTAAGAAAATAAGAATTTATTTCAATCGATTAAGATTACGTTATGCATAAAATGATCATTATCCGGCTATAAAAAATACTATCTTATTTAACGTCCCTAATTAAGAACCTATAGATTTATTAAATGTGACTAATAGTATCGCTATATCGAAAACATTTCATTTACTACAGCAAGAATAAATAAATACGACTTTGGCCACATAATTAGTGTCGAAAAGCAAGTGTCATTAAACATAATCATATCAACAACATTCCTTTGGTATTCGGATTTAATTATTACGAATATGAATACATTATTAATTCAATAAATTAACACAATAAATATACTTAAACGTTTCTTCTTCAAGTTGGAATGATATCTTGCTGAGTAATGCTCCCATGTCAATAACTCGTCAGTTAGAAGCATACAGGTGACAAAATCAAATACACCTATAAATACAAATATGATAATATTGCAGATACCATCAATACAACAAAAGAGAAACGATAAGTCCAAATATTCCAAATTCTCTAAAGTATAGAAGATATCCCAGATTATCTAAAGTAATAAGACTGCTGAGATCAGATGCAATTTACAGTTTACGAAAAATATATAGGAAGAGTTCCTCCAAGTAAAGAATTGAAAATAAGAAACTTCGAAGTCAGCTACAGTACAGTCAGAAAAACAAGTTTGACACTGATTAATTTGTAGATATGAACAAAAAAATACAAAAAAGACAAAACAGATGATGCTATTTCATTGCATAACAGATCTAGAAAAAAATTTGATAGGCTTGATAAAAAAGCGTTTAGATCAACATAATATATTTCTAAACTATCAGCAATTTAAACACGTAATAACAAACAGCTGAACATAATTTTAACATATCTTTTGAATTAATACGAATAGTGAGCAACACATCGTTAAATTTAAAATAGACAAATGCATCGCAACAGATTAAAATCAGATTTTACTTCCTATATTTCTGAGTAAATGAATACATTTATGTTAGAGATACTCTGGAAATTATTACAGCTGATTTTTAAGAAAAAGTTGACAGAATCATCTTTCAATTAATGGCACGGGAGTTTAGTGATAAACCGCATATATTTTATACATGCGAACGAAGATGTACAGCACAAATACAACTTGATTATGAATATCGTAAGCTATAATCCTCAGTTCTAGTTTTTGATTTATTTAGAAATAAATTTTTTTCCGAAATATACTGTTCGCGTGCTTCGTAGACCGAGATAAAGGTGAATCTGCAAAAATATATAATATTTATGCAACAGTCCCATATTTATTCGTTTTATATAGCTATGCAGCGCTAATAGTGATAAATTGCATTTGAACTCTAGAATAATGTGATTTATTTGTGAATGATTATTCATGTACTGTGAATCAAAGTTTAATGAGTCAAATATATTATTATTTTATCCAATTGTGAGCAGTAGGGCGGGCGCGAAAAATTCTTGCACATTCCCAGATGCACAAATGTTCTAACTAGTTTTGGTCTTTCGTTATTGGCGCATTATTAGGGCTAAATTATCGACGCTCAAAATTTTGACAGTGACGCTTGTCAAAAAACGAGGTCATATATACAGTACATTTCGCAGAGTCATTGTTCGAAATATGGAGTAAATTTCCTTTTTTGGTAAAGAATCGCATACGATTATGTTCCATTTCCGTCTAATATAGATATCCAGTCACAGAGTTAGAGAGACTGCGCAACAATGTAAAGTAAATCTTAGACGCACTGGTGTGTGTGTGTGTGTGTGTGTGTGTGTGTGTGTGTGTGTGTGTGTGTGTGTGTGGAGTGTCGAAAATAATTGTTATTATTTTGGTTGGATTTTTTATTTATTTTTATTAAGGTTCTTATAGCCACCTTTAGTGACATCACTAAACTTGGGCACAAGTGTTTTCTTACGCGAACTTCAACAATTTCAATACCGTGATTGGCACATTTCGATAATACAAAATATTCGACGTAATTGACCACTCTTACCTCGTTCGCGAAGTACTTATTGGTTAATTATTACATACATCGATTGATCTTATCGATTTCACGATATTATAAATATCAATTATAAACCACACATTTTTAATTGCTAACTATTACGCATTGGTGTACCGTGATTATTTACAATAATTAAGATAGTGATATTAGATGATTAAGATGAGTGATATTAGTATTTATTATTAATTATAGACTAATTGTATTAACAATATTAACAATAGAAAGTACTTATTCATTAAACCAATGATGTTATATTGATAATATCAACAATATTATTTATGCATTCATTATACTATAGTATAATATTACATTGTTGATTAGATTAATTATATTAGATATGATAACAATATTAGTTGCGTCAAAAATATTAATACATTAATTATAACAACAATGTTAATTGCATCAGTAGTATGAATTGTCTTAATGAATTATTTTTATTGTTATTTACAAACGAAGTGTAAATTATATCTTAATAGATTATAACTCAATAATTATTAAAATTAACGATTTATTTTTATAGAAAAAAAAGCTTTCGATTATACAACAATAATAAAATGTCATCTTATTATTTACTGTTTAGACACTTGTTCGACAAGTATCAGATAGCAATAGATTCTGAAATGTTAAAATGCCTGTACTTCATCCGAATCTGAATTAAGGATATATGGACACCTAAATTTAAGACAGATGCTCACATTTTGTCACTCAATTATATCTCTAATTTTCCTTTACTTTCCTATTTAAAAAAAAAGAACAAGAACCGCTCTTGGAAACAAAAAATTAATGTTTACATATATTACATGTTAAACACACCCTCAAACTCAATAATCTATGAATACGTAATATTTTATGTCAATCGTACATCTGTGCATTGTCTATTATGCGCTTCCGCTTAGTATCTTATCTATTCGACTTACAATTAATGCTAATCCAGAGTTTTAATTCTATGCCTATATCAACTTCCCGTGGCCCAATAAATGATAGACGTTGATATATTTATTATTCCCAACATATCTTCTACTAGATGCTTGGAACTGCTGTTGGCTTTAAAATTCTGATGCAGCGAAAAGCCTCATACACAATGAATACAAAGTATTGAAATATTAAACAAACACGATCCCGTGTATTATGACTGCAAAAAGGTGCCTTGAGAAAAAAAAATCAATTAATTTAAAGTTATATATCGTTACCTGCTAAATACAATACGTAATAATCCATAAAACGAATTATATTAATTATATATTCAAAAAGAACTATCGTTGAAACCAAAATTATATAAGTTGAAAAAAATTATTTTTATCTTACTTTAATTGTGCTTTTGTCGACTGCTTATATACAAATTAATAAATATTTTCATTGGTCTTACAGTCCAATTAAATCCATCGAAAATAATACGTAATAATATCAATATATATTTATATTAATATTAATACATCAATATACAAAATTAATAAAAATAAAAAATTAAAATTAAAAATTATAATGACAGAAACGTTGCACTACGTCTTCGATTAGATAAATGTGGTGGGGACAGTCAGATTGCACTTTGCGAACAAAAATTTTTTTCAATCAAATATTTTTATTTTCAGATTAGTTTACGGGGGTGATTTTATACAAGGATAGTCTGACTGTCATTATAATTTTTAATTTTAATTTTAATTTTTATTATTCTTATATATGAATATATTAATATAAATATATATTGATATTGTTACGTATTATTTTCGATTGATTTAATTGGACTGTAAGACCAATGAAAATATTTATTAATTTATTTATTAATTTATTTTTATCTTATTTAATAACATTAAGAATGTAATCTGATAAATATACACTTGGAGAGCAGATCAGATACGAATGACTTAGTTGGTCCAGATTGACCAAGGTAACTCTTAATTACCTCCAAATAACCAAACGAATCCTGTAAAGTTTTAAAGTCTAACGTTCTCCTATTTTCTCAAGATAAAAGATACTTTCTTACTAACAATTAGTAATTAAATTTGATGTGTACTAAACTATCCCATGAATTATTTAATAAAAAAAACCTACCTTTAGTACTGGATTCGAAAAAAGAATAACGTTGAAATTAAAAACGTTCAAATGAGAACCTACGTCCACAAAAGCCTAATTTCTTAATTATTGTCAATTGAAGTTTGGCTGAATTTCATACTTCAGCAACATAACCAGACGCTCGCCCGCTAATCAACTACAATTACTTAGAAACTACAGAAAAATTTGCAAATATAGGTTCATTAGTTATTAAAATCTTCTTCTGTCTTTCAATGCTATAGATAGTATAAAGGATTCTACCAAGTTAAAATTAAACATTTTAGAAAAGTATTACGATAAAAGTATTTTCAATATGTATATAATTTAGAAGCCTACGATGGTATATATGAGCTATATATTTGAAATCTTTCGGATGAAATTATGGAAATTTATAAAAAATTTTTTAAATACTCTTCTTTTTATTAGTATCGATAAAAAAATTTATTCAGATATTTATACAAAATGATAGATTTTTCTGAAACTATGAGATAAAAACAAGAGTTCCTCCTAGAAGAACTGGTGTATTTTTGAAAACAATCGAATTGTTAAAAAAGTTCAATCAATAAATAAATAAAACGCATGTTAAAAAATTGTGTATTTCATCCACGCTTGATGCTCTAATCAGCAAAACATATATCAATTTGAATATCGTTGCAAACATATAATTCATAGTTGTGGATGAATTAATCCTTAAAAAAATTGATTCGAAATTGATAAAAGTTTACAAGTTTATAAGGTTAATTTAAGCATAGTCGCTCATCCATTGAAGATAGCCCAATACTCACTGCTTCAATAGAGATTCGACCGATTTTATGCAGCGATTTATTGCCATAGATGTGTCTAGGATCTAAACTATACACCTGAAACGAAACGAAAGCCGAAGTAGTCGGTTAAAGTCGATAATTCGTTAAAAAAAGGAAACTCGATCGGATTACCGAAAAGGTCACGAGCATTACATTTTCGAAGGTTAAAGGGATCCTGACAGTTCATTACCTTTCATAATAAAATTAAACGTAGGTGAATATTGCTCTAATTTGTTTGACCGGCTGATGAATGTCCATATGTGCGAGAAGTGTTAAAATTTTTAAAGAGGATAACTCATTTCACCTTATTCTCTTGGTTGGACCTCTGATATTCTCAACCATTACTGGAGATTTCTAAAATTTATCTAGTGAACGACCCGCATCTATTGAAAAAGTTGAAAGGATAGACGAATATTTTCAAAATATTCTAGACTCTCACTTCAGAAAAAGCATATTGATGTTGGAGAGATGCTAAACAAAAGTACTTGATATTATAGGAGATCATGTACAAAACTGCGTTGATTCATAGAATGAAAAACGAAGAGATTTTAATTACCAGGCCGAGATATTTTCATTCGTCTTTCGTAAATAATTTACAAAAATTAATTTACCATCATTTCAATAGCGGTTACACACGTTACTTCCATAAAACTATGATGTGAATATCTATCAATTCTCTCAGTTTTAAATGTATAATTTTATGAAAATGTTCGTAAAACGTAAAATTTCATGACCATGCATAATTTTTCAAAAAGCCCTTTAAAAATACCCTTTCGTATTAGAATACCAATTAAAAATGGTGTTTAAGACGCTTAAGCATTATTTCGTTCGAAGTAGGGAAAAATAACTTTTTTTATAATCTCAAAAAGCTTTTATATACCCTAGACTATATAATTTCAAGCAGAGAATGTTAGAGGAACCACCCTCGAATTGCGGTGGTGCCATCTTAAGCCAGCCCCAGAAACTTTCCCTTATCCTGCGAGGGGTGTAGAATATAGGAGCGCTGCAAAGGTACGCACCTGACGTACCCACTGTAGGCAATTCAGGGACGGAGAGCTTCGACTACTGCTCTATAACGCTCGCCGGCAATAAACGACACGTCCAATAAACTTACCCCTCGACTTATCCAAAGTCGAGCACGTCCATTTACCTTCGCCCTATTCTTCATTCCTACCTTCCTCTCTCTCTCTCTCTCTCTCTTCATGTCGTATTATATACAGCATCGCTGGTAGCGCTATGTCCCGCGGCGTTATTAATACCCTCTATATAAATGCTCCGTCGCTGGTCTGGGACATAATAACAATGACGAAAGGCTACAGAGCGATAGCGTGGGATAGAGCACGGAGTCGCTCTCCGTTCACGGGGTAGGGAGCGAATAGCGGGTAGGGGGAATGAGTAGTGATCGAGAGCCACTGCTTTCGAGCGTATATGTAGATACGTATATAAATACATACCCGGGTACATACACATATATATGTATCCCCGCCCATAGCGGCTGCAGGCGCGTGAGCAGAGGGGAGAGCCTCGTCCACGCCCTCGGGCGAAGGCTATTGGCCGGATAGGTGGGCCGCGGCGAGAGGCTGCCATGTCGGCGAACGCGCCAATCGGCGCGGCCTCCCCCCCCCCTCCACCGCCTCCACCCACCGCGCGGGCGACACGCGCGCCGACGACGGCGAGGACACAGCGACACAAATGTCCGCGGGTGCTCGTTCGTTCAACACATTTTACGTAATATTATATATTCGTTTTTATTATGCGTCTTTGCGATGTATATATATATATATATATATATATATATATATATATATATATATATATATCGTGTGCGCACACGCGTGATGACTGTCGCGATCGAAAGTAGAAAAGAGCGACGCAGGTACAGCCTATAGATATGATAAGCCTGCACATAAATCTCTGAGAAAAAGCGCTTATATAATTATATATAGATATATATATGTATAGTAATGCGAATGTACTTTGCATATACCGGACTTTCGTAGACAGCTACGCATTCGCATCGGCATATTTTAGCGGGCCAGCGAAGTAGTGTGGCATTGGAACACGCCGTGTCGGACACTTTGAGAGATGGAAAGCGGGAAAGTGGCTCCGGGCGGGTATGAAACCGGACTGGGGGGGGGGGGGCTGGAAAAGAAAAGGAAAAGGGAACAAAGAGCAAACGTCTCGGCCGAGGCAGAATGTATTTTTAGTCTTTCGTGAAAATGAATGTTACACGTATTATGCATAAATCGAGGAGGCGACAGAAGCCCTTTTACGATTTTGTCATGCGAGGTCTTTTTGTTGAATTACTGGATACGATGCATCGTGTTGGAGCCGTGACGTAAAATTTTACAAGGAATATCGTTGAAAATATAGTAGTTTGTACCGATTCAGCGAAGCATATACCATAAAAATAAATTGTTAACGGATATAATATGTTTGTCGACAGCTATACATCTACAAAACTTCAGAATATAATGCCGTACAATTATTTTTCTCCTTAGCTGACCGTAATAACTTCCTCTGACGAGCTTGTTTACTGTTTCAAAAACAATTTTTTTTTATCCTCCGTTAAATAGAGAAAAACAGATTAATTATTTACCATGTATTTATACGAAAAGATACGATAAATAATGCATCACCGCATTTGCCTCTCGACCTATCTTCGTTAAATATTTTATAGATGGTTGTATCTCACGAGACGTTCTGTAATAAAAAATTTTATGCAAAAATCAATCTATAAATTATATTATTACAGGCCCTTAACTTTCACATATCTGATGAATGATGTAAATAGTTTAAAAAAATACAACATAAAATTTTGTGATTTATCAGGAAATGTATCGATCATGTCATTTCTGTTATTGGCAATAAAATATTTATTTATTTACGATAATTTATGCTTTCTAAGATCTGGATAAAATATTTCAATTGAGTGTGCATAACCTTTTTTTTCAATAATATAATAGTAATATTCGAGAGAGCAAAAACTAAAAGGACGGTGGAGGGAAACACGAAAAAACTGATATGAAGTAAAGAAGATTGGAATACAAGAACGGGACACACGTGAGCAGAAAAGGGATAGACGAGAGAGAGAGCGAGTGAGAGAGATAGAGAGAGAGAGAGAGAGAGAGAGAGAGAGAGAGAGAATAAGAGCATCAGAGACCGTATATATAGCTCACCTCTCGTAAAGAGCAGAGACGAGATAACATTGCCCGTCAGTTTTTTTTTTCGCGTACGAAAAGGGTCTACTACGTGACACTGAATACTAAGTAGACCACCTTCCTTATTTAAAATTCAGAGATTATTATTATTTAAAATTCAACATTACCTGTGCTGATTTGACGTAATGATAATAATTTATTGGCACCTGTATATATATATACATTTAATCTAAATATATACGAGTATTGATCGCGAAACGGACTATGTTTGTGCAGAATCAATGTTTTAAAAATGAATGGTATGATAAAGATTCCATTATTCCATATATATATTCTATGAATAGATCCGGCATATTACATCTAACATACATTCTCTAGTATTCCTGTGAAATGTAGGCGTGAAGAAAATTCCTATAATTCGCCAGTAACTCGGGTACAATATAACAATATAAATTCTCGGACTCGTGACAAAACTAGCTCTCGATCCGCGCCGAAGGGGGCTTTGTGCATCCCCGTGCACATACGCTACACCATTGTACGACAAAGCGCGTCACGGAAAGAAAGTAAAATGAGCAAATCCATAATTTTTATCCCCGAACGCGACAAAAAAGCTGTCGAACAGCACTCTGTGGCGCGTCGGTGGCGCGCGTACTATGTACGCACTGCGCGATAATAAAGATCGCGCAGGCACATTATAAAGACACGTGCGTATACTCGGCTGCGTGCCTCGTTCACCTGCATAGCATCGACCGCGAGCTGTACAACTTTTTCGCCTTACACGCTCGCGCGTGTAAGTCCGCCGATGACCTCTGCATTGGATACACACGATGATGCTTCCTCGTCCACCAAAAGACTCCCCAGCCTGCGGTAACGATAGACCATTATTATTCCATGCATCGCCGGAATACCGGGTAGAAATACTCGTCTTACAATATATTTATTTATATGGAACTTGGATATAATGTGTATAGATATATATATATAAATGTATATGCGACATTGCACATTCGGAATACCCGTCCTGTTTAAATGGACACTGTCCTGAAAAAAAAAAAAAAATTTGTAAAGGAACTTGAGGCTCGGCGGGTCAGTATATAGATATATTGGATTATAATGTTGGGAACCACAGAGTGTTATATTCATACGTATCTGACGGTGTTCCGTACTGAGTCCAGCAGGCGGTGAGGGAATTAACATTGTCGCGTTAGAGAAATATTACACTGCGCCACTTGATCGATGTTTCCGTATAACATGTATCAATATATATATATATATATATGTTGGAAGTTCAGGGGAAAAATCTACGAAGAACGGACCAACGGCGCAAAATATTATGTCTATTCGAATAAAATTACTATCAATTTAATATAAATTCATAATCGTATACAACTGTATAATAATTTATCTATATACCCATACATGAGAATATCCAAAAAGCTTGTAACTTTTAGGGGGTAGTAAAATTTTTTACAACACACTCTCTTGGCTAAATTTTTTCCCTGAAGTATTAATTTTTAATAAAAAGAAAACAGTAGAAAGCGTCATTGTTTTACAAGTTTCATTTTTATTGTCGAAGTAAAGTCTTTTTTCGTGGTAAATCAATAAAAATTAGGAGTAAAGATTTTTATTAAAAAAATATTGAAAAATTGATGATAGTGTAGATTTCTAATAGAATAACGAAAGCTCAAACGGGATTTCCAAGTACTTTTCGATGATGATTTAAAATAGCCAAGGAAAAACTATTTTTTTAAAGCAACTCATCGTCGTTTATTTGATCTCAACAATTATTATTTTATTTTATTGTATTTTATTTTCAGTTACTATTTATTTATAATAGTAATTTCTATTTCAGAGTCCACAAGAGTAAATATAAAACAGTCTGACTGTCTGCATATTAGTAGACGTAGATTATTGTATAAAGCCTGTAGGACCGATAAAAATACATGGTAATGTAATTTACAATCTACATTTTTTATCTAATCGGCTAGAGCAAATTAAATCGCAGTTTCTTAAAGTGAAAAGTGTCTGATATATCTTAAATATATATATAGAACCTTAAAAAAAATGTTCATATATAAAGTACAGAAACTATTAATTATTAAATATGCTTGTAAGGCTTTTAGATAATACGAACAAATATTCTACATTCGTGTCAAATTAGGAATCTTAATGCAAATCCTAAATAATATCCTAGAAAAATAAGTATATGTATAAAAAGTATAAATACACGATCAAATGATTAAAATTTGCAGAAAAAATTTGGGTAAAATTAACAATTTGTGATCAATCTTAATGTAATCAGATCAGCAATTTTTCTTTATTCAAGCTTACGTTTTATCGATATTTCAAAATGGCGCATATCCCTGATGTACGGGACAATGTAACACTGCCTAAAGACACTCTAGCGATCTTGCTAAAAGTACAGATAATCTGGCTACTGTATAATAACGGTTCAGTGGGCAGCGAATCGATTGGACGAAAAACCGAAGGGTAATGAATTTATAATAAAATGCAATTTGTGCTAGCAAATATGTCCTTTGATAATAGCTTTGCATTTCATTTTTGGGATTATTTTAGGATTACGCTGCTCTGTGAAGGATATTGATGCTTCTAAACGTGATTTGAAAAATATATTAGGATGAGGGTGGTAAAAATACCAGATACAAAAAAATGTTCAAATTACACCCCTGTTTCTGTGGACATGTCCGTTTTTTTTTTTTTTTTTGTTCATAGATACAAGTGAAAAGATAATAGTGAAAATATTATATGTGTATCTAAAATTCTGATATATTAACAGTGTGAAGGGTTAGCATTTACGACCCTTACAGAAATATATTTACGCCATAATTGTGTTAGATTATTTCAACGTATCCTACACACACACATATATATTAAAAATATTAGAATTTCAGACAAGCTCCAAAGAGACTTCATAACTATTGCTTAATACTTTCCCCAATTCTCGAGTTTATCAACCTTACCTCAGTGTAATTATATAGATTATTATCTAACATGCTGAGTAAAAATTTTTCATAATCAATATTACCGTTTTATCACGCATAACTCATTTTAGATTATAAAAAAAAAGCACTAGATTGCGGATACTTATCAGCATATTCAATGGCTGAACAGCGTTTAATACTTCTAAATTGAAGACACGAATATATTTATTTTCTCGCCTCGCATATACAGAAGATCAAAAAATATCAATATTGGATCAATGTCAGATATTTTGTTCGACCGCTTTTTCCTTTCAGCGTGCTTGGATAAAAAAGAGACAAGATCCGTAAAAATACAAAAACTTGCCCACAAGGCCTTTCGACGAAATTTTCAGCAGACCGTTTCGTGAATCTATATATATATATATATATATATATATATATATATATATATATATTGTACCTGCTCCTATATCGCGAAATCCATCTGGTTAAGACCCCGGAAGTCCACCAATAACAGTTGGAATGCAGCCTCTACAGATAGTCGATCGCTTCCTCCTTCGCGCTATCTCCTTCCCAGATCTCTAACCACCATCCTCGAATTCCTACTCATATTTTCTCATTCCCTTGGAAAACTATATATATATATATATATATATATATATATATGTGTGTGTGTGTGTGTGTGTGTGTGTGTGTGTGTGTGTGTGTGTGTGTGTGTGTGTGTGTGTGTGTGTGTGTGTGTGTGTGTGTGTGTGTGTGTGTGTGTGTGTGTGTGTGTGTGTGTGTGTGTGTGTGTGTGTGTGTGAGTGCATATACAGTGGCTCGAAAATTGCCGTTAAAATTATACAGGCTGCAGCGTCAGATATATAGTATCGGTCTTTTGATTGTCCGCGACGAGTTACAATGTCTTCATTCTCGATGTTTCACAAAATGAAATAAAGAAAAAACAGGGGGGGGGAATGGTTAGGAAAAAGAATGAACAGGTACTCCATGCTGGTCGTCTGCTTTTGTTCTCTCTCTCTCTCTCCCTCTCTTCCTCTCTCTCTCTCTCTCTCTCTCTCTCTCTCTCTCTCTCTCTCTCTCTCTCTCTCTGCCTATCCATCGGTGGGAGTGTTCTCGATGGAATAATCGTCGGGACTCTTTCTTAAAGCGGTACCGACCTATAATTTTCAAAAGTCGATTATTGGCCCCGCGAGCTCAATTATCAAGGACTGAGTTTAGGGGGATGGGGAGGGACGACCAAAGGCATTTCGGCTGAGGAGTAAAGTGAAGTAGCAATCGAGAGAGAGAGAGAGAGAGAGAGAGAGAGAGAGAGAGAGAGAGAGTCCTATGTGTCATATGCTTGGTTAACTCACTACCGCGTAACCACCGCGTCGAGTCATCGACACTTATGTATATTATATTCCGGGTTAGCCGCGCGCTCTCGAAAAAAATCGAAAAACCGTCCCGTCACGTCCTGGCGACGCGCAACTTAATACGCGCGCACACATACGTGTATATATATATATATATATATATATATATATATATATATATATATATACGTGCGTGTTATATACACGTCAAGACTCTCGTCGCTGTTCCGACTCCGTATAATGTCGCGCCCACATATATTTTCGTCTATACGACTGTGTATAATTGGATGGGTTGTTATATATACACAGGTACGGTATCGTAGCATACACATATAAGCTATAATGAGGACGACTACGATATTGAACATTAATATCGAAATATACTCGAGCGCGTTTTCACCCTTGTTTACATGTACATATTATATATATATATATATATATATATATATATATATATATATATATATATATATATATAGAAGGGCTATTTTTTGGAGCACCTGTACACACTTTTATACTATTTGTGACATCATGCTTGCCCACACAAGCAGGCTATATTGTTGGATATCTTTCTCCTATTTCGAATGGGTTAGTCGAAAATATAATGTACCATAGTGTTTATATTAGATTCTTGGTCACATTAGTTTTCTATTTATTGATTCCGATGATATTGAAATAATTGCATCTATATTCATTTTACTCCATATACGGGGGGATGATCGCCACCCATCATACGCATTTCATCATTTTTTTCATGCTTACCCCATATTCAGGTGAATGTCAATTATCGTGTAAAAGTAATATTACACTACGCAGATTAATTTGTTTTGATTGAAGTTCTAAATATTGTATTTTATATTTATATAGAAATAAATAGTAAATTATATTTATTATTTTATAAATGACTTCAAAATGTATTCGTATCAATAGAAAAGGATTGAAATTAAAATAAAATATAATTCCTTAATATTATGTACACAACAATATATAATTTTACCGCTTTTAAAAATATATATACTTATATATATATATATATATATATATATATATATATATATATATATATATATACTATTCATTCACTCATAAGAATTTGTTTTCTGTATCAAAGATATTTCTGCTTTCACGTCACACAATTTTGTCATCGCCTATATAAGACTTAATCCGATTATATATATATATATATATATATATATATATATATATATATATATATATATATATATATATACATATAAGAATATATACATATATCGGATTGAAAGTCAGAGATGTCGATCGAAATAAATACGGGGACTAAATTTTATAAGCCCAAGGTTTTACTTTTTTGACTTGCCTATATTACACAAAACAACATTATGGATTAAATTTTGAATATCTCTAACATAATATCGAAACATGAAATGACCTCGATGAATAAAACGATATTATAAAAGAGAATTGAGTTAGAGTTAAACATATCATGTGTAAAATATATCATACTACTCGAATATGTCATTATTATTGAAAATTTATATCGAAGCTTTTTATTTCCTTACACAAAATGTAAAAAATTAGAAATACCAATAAAACTCTCAAGTTTGTCCTCTTTTCCATATTATCAATTCATACATCTTTTGCGATAATAATGCATGTTTTGTAACTCTAATCAAGGAATAATCTACCTTATAATTCTGAGCCACCCTTGTGGACACAATCGTAATCACCGCCATCGCCGCAAGAATCCTTATGCCAAGTCCGATCGATACTATTCTTAATATAGACAGGAAAAATGTTATCCGACGGGACGCTTCGATCGCAATGTGCATCGGCTCGAGATATAGACATATCTCATCATAGCCTATATCGGCCGCTTCGATTCCCCGACGATGGCAAATAGAACAGCGACATTACTCGTGACATATATATATATATATATATATATATATATATATATATATATAAATGGCGCAATTAGCGCAAACTGCGAGAGAGAGAGAGAGAGAGAGAGAGAGAGAGAGAGAGAGAGAGAGAGAGAGAGAGAGAGAGAGAGAGAGAGAGTAAATAAATGTGCACAGTGGGAACTAGAAAACGCTATTTTCAAAATTAATTAATGAAAAAATTATAAAAATATGAAAAAAAAATAGAAAATAAAAAATCGAAATCCGCATATAAATATCAATGAAAATTAATTATAACTAAATAGCAGATATAAAACTAAACTACTGCGATTAAAAAACACATTCCTAAAACTCAATCCTAAAACTTTCGCATTAAAAAATACCAGAAAAAATGTATCTTTAAACGTAAGATCATAAAAAGCATAAAAGAAAAATATAGTTGTATAATAGTCGCGTAAATAAAAAAAAAACGTACGCGTATACGGGTGTTACATTGAAACTTGATGATTTATATAATTCACCTCGAATCCGTTGAGGACGTTTAATCCATTAATAAATTGCCCTCAGATATAAAAGTATATTGCGTCGCGTACAATTTGTAGAAGATGTAGGCTTAACAAGATCCAACGGAGAAAATACTCTCGCATTTCGTGACGCATCCCGCGAATTTAACGGATTATTTCGTGCGCGATGAAAAACAAGAGGCTCAGCAGTTCGTAAAAGCGAGAAACGAATTGACGAGGATGCTCTAAGTATCTTGCGTCTAGATGCATAGGATTTTCTTTTTTCACATCGCATTGACTTTTGTTGGGAGCTCCTTGGAATGGTCCAAGAACAATTCGGGACGGCAATAAACGAATGGAAATATTAAACGTTTAATTAATCTAAATTTCATTAAGAGCGGAAGGAATGCTTGGTTCTTTCTGGGGCAGGCTAAAAAAGATAAAACATATCTTGGTCCCAATATTGCATTGTAAGTCGTAGAGAGAGAGAGAGAGAGAGAGAGAGAGAGAGAGAGAGAATGAGAGAGATAGAGCGCGATTCGCGTCGATGACGAGAGGGGCTCTCGGATCGTTTGCCCAACGACACGCACACACACCGCAGGCCCGCAAAGTGTGAGCCGAAATGAATTCGACCTCGGTCGTCTACACAACATCTCGTCCCGCTCGCTCGTTTCTACTAACGTTACCCCCCCCCCCCTGTCACGCCACGCCGATCCCAATAACCTTTTTCCACGCTGCGGCACGAAGATGCATCGCTCGCTTGCCATCTTGCATACAAAAAAATACGACCCACGATGATGCTTATCTCTCTTGTATGTGCGTTGTCTCTCTCTCTCTCTCTCTCTCTCTCTCTCTCTCTCTCTCTCTCTCTCTCTCTCTCTATCTATCTCTCCCTCTTCAATATATATATATATATATATATATATATATATATATATATATATAATGTATCTTCGCAGCTCTATAGTACATATTTATTACTTATTTATGTCGACGAAAAGCGTGACGTACGAGTAGAAATACGACTAATGTAGTCGTTGTGAAAGGTATTCCGTGCGAGGTGTTTAGAAATTATAATCGTCCCCGTCGATTTTGCCAAGAACGAGCTATAATGGATGGAGTATAACGGAGTCGGGTATGAGGACGTAGTTGTATAGTTTCAAATAACAAGTTATAAATACATCTATAAAGTTAGATCGCGAACCAGTGTTAGTAGCTGATTTTTTTCGAGACGTAAGTTTTGCACTATCATACCAGCGTCTATGCGCGTGGGGCGTGTCTATGTGTGCGTAATCGCCGTTAATAAATTAATAATAAAAAAAAAGACTCTTTAAATAAAATTTCATCACGGAACAGCATCATATTATTACATTCGTTCGGATTTGTTCATTGAAATTAAATTCAAGAATGCCGAAGAAGAGACAGAATTTAAATGCATTAAAATAATTAAAAATAATCATCGACACTGTGTGCACATTGATAGAATTTTAATCAAAAGAGATTCCTCGGCAAGGCGTTAAGCCTCGCTTCGGCTTTATATTTATAGACTATCATTTTTAAGCCTGATCTAACAAGAACTGGCCATCGGATACGGAGTGGCGGAATTCGATCCATATTGATCGAGATGACTCTGATTAACTCAAAGGCAAAATGAGCCCCGCACGGCTTTAGGAGCTAACAGAGCCCTATTATACGAATAAACTACCTTATTCTAACTTATAATTAGTAACGATATGGGAAAATTCCTGATATTGCACAGTCCAGTGAATGTTGTTCAATGAACAATCCTACTTTTATAAAACCATAATCGATGAAAAATCAACACTGGAAGCGCAAAATTTCAAATTAATCTATCTGTAAATGTGTTTGATTCTTATTATATTTGTTGTCAATTCACGTATTCGGATTGCCGGGCTATATATTTGCTGACGAGGAGAACATTTCATCTGAACTATACTAGTTCAAATAGCAGTAAGAAACCATAGATGCGCGGACAATGGCTTATCCTGCGCCCTTTTCCCTTTTCGACAGTAAAAAATTTCGTCCACGCGCGAAAATCCTCAATCTTTCGGGACTGAATCATAAGAGCCTCGCGTACAGCACAAGATAACGTATATAAAAAATAAGGCAGACATGTGTGTTATAACTATACTCCTTCGATTCTTTTCTACGAAACTACATCAAAAATTCACGTCATTTTCATTTAAAATCCAAGCAATATTTCATACATCAAAATCAATTACGTTTTCAGATAAATAAATTTATTCATTCGGCTTGAATATGAAAATGAACAAAAATTTTGTTTATTATGATATAAAATTTGTTATAATATACATATAATTATAACATAAATCCATTGTGTAGTATTGCAATCTACGCGACTAATTACTGTTATAAATGTAATTGGTAATTTCTAGTAAACAAATTTTTACGTATAAAATTAATATAAAAATAAAACATAAATTCCTATTTATATTTTCTTGCATATGATCTAATGAAATCTGCTTAATTGCGTGCATGCACAATAATTAATGACAGTAGATCGATAATAAATCACGACTGCTGTAACTACATAAAACATAATTCATTATTCTTGTGAAGATTATATACGTATGTCACCTTCTGCAACATCCATTATCCATAGAATCAATCGCAATAATGTACGGCATCTAGAAGATTTTCCAGTGTCGAATTTTTAAATTGCACGTTCGAACAGCTACCGTGAGCATAGAACCCATACGGAAACGCGGCTCAGAAAACAAAATTTGATAAAGATTTTTATATAGATATTATCTATCGTGCGGAAAAATGCTTACCTCGTTAAATATATATACATACATATATATATATATATATATATATATATATATATGCCACATGCTTATCCAAAACAAGCTCTGAAAATTGAGTGCTGTGTGTGCACGATTTTCTCACCCCCTACTCCCGTTGTTGTATCTCCGAGTTTCGTCCATTTTTGCGCGAATTTCTTCCTACATTCTTTCTCCCTCTTCTTGTTTCTTCCTTGCCGCTCGTGTACCTAAATATACGATCAGCAATATATACATATATATATATATATATATATATATATATATATATATATATAGTCCGGTCCAAAGAATTGAAATCACTCGTTAGCTCCTATATAACGATAGGCTGTCGGACCGGAGGGAGGAAGAGAAAAAGAGAGGAGGCGTGCACGCGGACACATCATCGGGGTGCTCGGCTGCGTGCGAGTCGTGCTCTATCGCTCCGTCGTGGCGCGTCAGAAGAACGGCAACATAATAGTACAGAACCCACACTCTTTTATATATATATATATATATATATATATATATATATATATACATATGCTTGTGTCTGTGTGTATATGTGTCCCGTCGACGAGGGTTGAGTCCGATGGCAGTACATAAGCTTTCGCGCGCGCGCGTGGACATGCCGACTGTACATATGAGGACGTATACAAAAGTGAAGTACACAGACACCCATGTATATATATATATATATATATATATATATATATATATATATATATATCGAAATCGGGGTGTTGAAATCAATTTGATAGAGGAGGCGAGCGCGTGCCGAATTACCTCTACGTGACGTACGCCTGTTTCGCCATTTTCCCATTATTAACGAGAGCGCGGGGCCGCGCCGCGCAAAATGGAGAGACGCGCTCGGAAAGAGAAAGACAGAGAGAGAGAGAGAGAGAGAGAGAGAGAGAGAGAGAAACCGGCATTATCTAGTGTACGTATATATGTATAGTGGATGAAATGCGGACGACGGACGAGAGGTCCTCTCGGTATCGTTGCGATCCCGGGCACGTACCGATCGCGCGATGCGTACAATTGGAAGAGGGCTATTCGTCGCAATTAAACTCGACGAGGTGCCGCGCGCAACGCAACGCAACTGCCGCTCCGACTGCTGTCCGCGTCTGCGTCTATACATATACGTATGTGTGTGTGTGTGTGTGTGTGTGTGTGTGTGCAATATGCATATAGAGATATGTTCACCCTGGCAGCTGCGAGAGCATAAATATATATATTGAGCGATTGGTACCGCGGCCCTAATAACCGATGCAACGCGTAGTATTACACAAGGACGCGGGAATGGAGGATTTATATAGTGAGAGAGAGAGAGAGAGAGAGAGAGAGAGAGAGAGGAGGGAGAGAGAGAGAATGAGAGAGAGAGAGAGAGAGGGGGGGAGAGAGAGAGCGACAGGCCGAATGCACAAGAGGACCGCGGGGGCCAGCGCGCGCGCGCGGGCGAGTGTGTGTGTCTGCATATATTCCTGTATGGGATGGAATGAGGTTCTTTTTATTATGTACAAGGCATATATGCGCGTATATACCCTTGATGTGCCGATGGCACAGTGCGGATTGTCCTTTTCTTTTTTTCTTTGTTTCCTTTTTTTCTGCAACGATTGTCAATTAATCGGTTTAATTAATTTTTCCAGGGAAGCATATCGGCTCATTCGCGCTTTCCTCATTGGATAATGGAACAAGTGTGCAAAATTTTTGCTCTCGTGATCGTTATTGATTGAAACAAAACGCATCTCATTAGAAGCATTAATTTTTCACCACCTGCCAGATAAGTTTTCGATTTATTTCTAGTGAAGTTCCTCATTGAACATCTCAAATCAATTTATCGAATCCATTGTCTTCTTTAGATTAGAACGTGTCTCGACCGAACAAGTAATAATATGAGCTAATAATATCTGTAGAATTCTAGGGAAAGTTCATTATAAGATTGCACATTACAATCCATCTAGATGTAGCTTTGAACTATTTGACAACATATGTAGATTCTGTCTATACTACAGTGTAAAAATTTGAGTAAGACTTTATTTATAAATTTTGAAATCTTTATTTATTCTTCGAAATCTAATTTCTTCCCCTCAAAATAACCCCCCCCTGATGCAACTATGCCAACGCTTTTTTGAATTTTCAAAACATTTTTTATACTCGTATTCCGGAATGGCAATCAGTTCCTTCTTTGATTCAGCTTTTATTTCTTCAAGCGAATCAAAACCGTGTCCAGGAAGTGGTCTTTTCAGATTGCTTTGTAGCCAGATGTCATACGGTACTAAATCAGGTGAGTACGGTGGTTGCGGAACGTTATTATGGTTGAACATTTAGCGAAATGTTCACTTAAAATACATACAGTGTGATGCAAAAACCAAGAGTGCTATTTCCATACATCTGGCTTTTTGAGACGAACAGTTTCACGCAAACACCACATAACACTCAAATAATATTCTTTGTCAATCGTCTGGCTTGTTGGAAGGAATTCATCATCTACCATACCACGATAATTGCAGAATTCCGTGGCACAGATAACTCTGACAGTACTATACCAACCTAAAAATAAAAATATTTGTCCGAATCGATAAACCTGGAAAGTTTGAATTGAAAAGTCTTACTCATGTTTGTACACAGTAGTAAGCTATAAGAGCGAACTACCCCAAAGACTCGATATTGAGATCGGTTAAAAATGTCATAATGCAAATATCTGTTTTTTTTTTTTTTGATCTCACAAAATACACAACATCATATTTGACTTTTAGATATTTCGTTTTGACAACGATCGATAGACATACATCATCAAGTATACACCGTCTTTTTTGATTACCGTAATAAATTCATTCATGATCGTTGATATCACGATTTGATACAGAAAACTCTCTAATTGGCATTGTTCAATCGACCTCTCACACATCATCGATCATCATTTTATATCAAATTTATGCAGCATTTTCATTTTGCGTAAGCATTTACTAATCATTAATTTCCTTTAGATTCGAATACGCTCGACGATACCTTGGTCTTGTGGCCAACACTGACAAGAATGATATATATTAGCGTTCTATACGCAATATGACGAATATTGTTAATCTTTTACGCAGAAAGCATGAAATGTGTCGGATTTCAATGCGATATTTTAACAGTGCTAATCTTCGCTGGAGGAAATTTTAAAGTTTTCACTGAAACATTCATTATATAAAATTATAAATGAAAATGCCAACAGCGAGCACTTACGTGGCAGCAGTATTGTACGTTTTTCACCAGGCGGCCAAAAGACTGCATTGAATCTCACGTGTTCAAATATTGGTTGTCGAATATCAAACTATAGAACATAATCAGAATCGACGAGACGAATCTGATAATACTAACGAGTATTTTAGGGTTATTTTCGTGATATTTTAATGCCAAATTAGAGATTTACGAGGCGAGACTTATCAAAATATTATTATCTTTCTGAATCCTCTCACGTTTATGGCTGCTCGAAGAAAGGACAATTGCTTGAGAACTCGTCGATGCGAGTAAAGCCGTCAATACAGTAATCACGTTGCAGAATTTCTTTCATCTATAATTTTTGTCACTTTACCTCAACATATATGTAAATTATTATTTAATATCGTGCGTCATTTGTCACTCTAACGTGTATGCGTAAATTCAATAAAGATAATTTAAAGAATAAGATGACACGATATTTTTTATGGAAATGCCCATATATATACTCTTGAGGGAACTGGCTGAATTTGGACCTAATTTTGACCTGATATTACAAGAGAGTGAAATAAATCACTTTCTAAGAATACTTTTCACTATCTAAATTTTAGAGAGATTCGTCACAGATTTCAAATCAAGAAGCATATTTTCATTATACACATTCAATAATTTAACCAAACATCTTTTTGTTTCGTCACAATTCCGGTGTGTGTTCAACACTTCGCTTCCGTGTCGAGAGGGAGAGAGAGAGAGAGAGAGAGAGAGAGAGAGAGAGAAATCAAATTCTTCCCCCCTTCATTCTGTACCTAAAAATAAATCAACGCCTCGTATAATCGCGTATACCAACGGAGTCGCTGGACTGCAGTTGTCTCCCCCTCTACCCCCCTAAACCAGCGAGACTTCATTAAAAGTTCAGCGCGCCCGCAAAACACCGGGACGCGCGCGCGTCAAGAATACATTAGATGAGGGGAAAGGGGAACACGAGAGCGTTTTCACGCGCCCGCGCATTCGTCAAATTCGTATCTACCCGATTAATCCGTCGAGCGCTCGATATAATCCCGGACGTAACAAGCCCCCGTATAATCTCGACAGAAAAGGGTAGAGGGTGAGGAGGAGGGAGTGGGAGGTCGAGCGCTGTCTCGACCGCGAGGATTACAAAGTCTTCTGTGAGGACCTTCGATCTCTCTCCCCCCCCCCTCGACTCCCGATCTACAAATTAGTTTTTAACTCCTCGCCATCCCTCCCCACCCCCTCTCACTCTAGGCGACAAAATCGCGCTTACACGAAAACACACTCGGGCCCTAATGCGCGATTATATATATTAATGCGGGCGAGGGGGGAGGGTGAGAGAGAGAGACGCGCTGACAAAACAGGTGTTACGGCCGGGCGACGCGACGATCGTAGAAAAGGATCCTCTCGGTCCGGTAACACGATCGATACGTGCACCGCGTCCCGATCCGCAGAGCTGGGACCAGATAGGACTTATTATATTCGACATAGACGGTTACGAAGTGGGTCTGTAGATATATGTATATGTGTGTGTATATGTATATATATATATATGCATGTATGTATGTATTATATCGACGGGCTCGATGCTTGTTGGTAAATTAAAGGGAGCGCGCCCGGAGGTGACAAGCGGGACACAAAGTCGAACGGAAATAGATCGGTGCGCGGGCTGAAAAGGGATCGACGAGCTGTCGAGGCTGATCAATCCGTGCTTTGGGATGTATATAGGAGAGCGCGTTGCCTAAGACTTAATGCGGAACGAGATCTTCGAGATTCATTTTTTCATTTTAATAAATTTGTTCGTTAGTAAGATAATAAATCGACCGAATATTTTTCATTATGTCCGTTCAGTACAAGAGTGCTTATAGGAAAAAATTAGGTTCGTTATACAGTATAGTATATAGATACTTGTTTTGTACGGCAAACGCTCAATATATGTAGTTGTTCAATGATCGTCTGTAGTAATGCAAAAATGTCGAATAATTATTCACAATTCACAGTTTGAGAAATTCGCGAATGGTACGTTCTAATGGAAATTTACAGCATTTAGTGTTATTATCCAGATCATAATATAAAATTAAAAAGTTAAATAAAAAAGGTAAAATTACTATTTATAAAAAAGAATCTTTGATAAAGATTTTTAAAAAAAATAAAGAACTATCTTAAAATAGAAATTTAAAATTATGGAAGTTTTCGTACACATTATTATTATAAAAAGCAAATATTAACCTCTTCTTTACTGTCCTTTTCTTATTCCATATACCTCATAGCTTCCATTGTTTCTTTAATCTATCGAAAAGCTCTCCTTTCAATGAGCAAGAACGTGCCGTCCCCGTCTGTCACATTTGTCTCTCTCTCTCTCTCTCACTCTCTCTCCCTTAATACATAGTTAATTAAGGGCGTCCGGACTTTCAACGGCATACGTGTCGTCCATTTCGGAAATGTCGTCGTACCGAATCGTTCCGAATTCGCCGACATTCTCAAAGTCCAATCCGTCGACCGACTCGCCGGCGGTCCGGCTCTTCTCATTAAAAAGATGAAGCGGCGTGCCATATCGATTCTCTTCCCGAAGCTCGCCCGCGCGCGCGCGCGCGCACAATATCTCTTCTATATATCACCGATGCGAGAGAGTAAAAGTCGCCGTGCTATCGAGAGGGAAGGAGAGAGGAAGGGAGAGAGAGAGAGAAGAGCCCAACAAAATGGCGGTAGCTCCTCTCTTCTCCTGTACGCTCAAGTTGGTGTCGCGTCATTCCAACCCTGCTCGCCGCCTTCCCCACTCCCCTCGTCCATGTTCCCATTACCCCTCTCTCTGTCTCTCTCTCTCTCTCTCTCTCTCTCTCTCTCTTTCGCGATCCCTCCACCGACGACGGCTTTATGTAATCGTACACCGGCTATACGTGCGATATCCTAAATGGGGGACTGGAAGGGGGAGGGGGGTGTACGAAGGGCGAGACGAGGCGATAGGCGCGCTCGAAAATCGCTCGGCGCTTTGTCACCCGGCCATGTGTCTCTAATGCAACGATCCCCCCGGGGGGTCATTTCTATTCTATTTCACCCCCCGTTATCATCCCCCCTCTCGCAGGGGTGTGCGTACGCGTACGTATGTCGATTCGAGGAGGCACGACCCAGCGCGAGCGCTTCGTTCCCCAACGCCATCCATCGGTCTCGGTGCTTATCGCGCCCGTGCGGTATTATAAACGTATCCTGAAAAGAGAGAGAATGTGAGAGAGAGAGAGAGAGAGAGAGAGAGAGAGAGGAAGGGAGATTGAGAGAGGGAGGGAGAGAGATCCTGCCCTCGGGTTCTTCTGCAGATTGACGTAAAATCAATGAGCGAAGTCAATGGGTTGTCCTGGCCTCGGTGTGTTATACTCGACAGCGAGCGAAAGAGAAGGAGAATTTTACGCCCCAATCCCCTCTGGCATTGTATAACCTGTAGGGCTCTACTTGCTCCCTCTATTCGCCTCCCTTCCTCTCTCTCTCTCTCTCTCTCTCTCTCTCTCTCTCTCTCTCTCGCCCTTTCTACGTCCCTGCCCCCACCTCCCTGTCTCCTCTTCTGGTCCTTGTCGAGCGTAAAGCCGTTAAGTCCTTGACTCGAGCATTCAATACGTGTATAGTATACGCATTATACTTGCGCACGCACCATTCGCAGCCTCGTACATCCAGCTTTTAACTTTTCTCACTTTTCGCGCAACAAAGTTGCCCTCAGAAGTGTGTAACTTTTTCTTAAGATCGCTTATAAAACTGCTCTTGTGTTTATTTTTTTTTTTTTTTTTTCTATTGAAGTACATTGTTACGGTTGTCATTCCTTTAACTTTTCGAGTATTTTAACTAATGCAAGTAAGTTCCGGTTCATCAGGCGCATATTATTGTAAGAATAATATTAGACTATATTTTTTTAATAATAATTTACTGCTTGTTCGACGAATGTGTTAATTTTTGTACAAACAAGCAAGAGAACTGTGCTAGTTAAAATCATCAAATCAAACGAAACGAGTAAATAAATAAATTTTAAACAATATATGTATATATATATATATATATATATATATATATAATTTCAACAACAATATTTCCGTAAATTAAAAAGTTGTTTAATTATTGCTTCGAGAAGAGTTTAATATGATGATTACGATATATCTTTGGTATGCGTGTAACATTCGTTCTTTATCTTGTAACGGACACTTTGCTACCGTGGAACTTTTTTGGCTCGACTCTCGATGAAGGAAGCGTCAAAATCACAAGTCATTCCCGCTAACGAGGCGCATTATGGAAATACTATATAATTATTTGGACGTTCCAGGTTTCTCGGTATCGATATAGTTTCTCGTTGAGTATACGGACGACGTTGGTTTCTCACAATTTATACCGACCATGGCTTATGTTTTAGTAAAATTTATAAAATTTATTTTACGATTTTTTTAATGGTGCGTATTACCTTTTTTCAAGAAGCCTTAGAATGCAAATTTTTTAATGATTATTTAAACATTTATTTGTTAAAATGGTTCAATTGTTACCATTGTCTAGGACATCCGACGTTTTTAGACGTCAATACGATTCAGATCCATACATTAATAATATACTAAACAAAGCTACCCCTCAGTACCGATTCTCCTTGATGAAGGCCTTCTACTAAAGTCGAAACACTACAGCAAATTGAAAAAAAAACCTTGACCTTGCATCGATCAATTTTTCATCTAGTCTTTTGAGCTATTTATAAATCAGAAATTTTTTGTTTATTATTCCCATTTCTGCCTTTCTCTCGTATATTATAATCTGATATACTCTATCCTTTTGCAACAACATCATTACAAGTATGTACATTACAAATATAATTATACATTATTTCGTTAAGTTGTGGATACGTGTACATACAATTACGATCTAGGACTTCTCATTGGCCACACATAAGCTTTCTTCAAATCGTCAATAACGATACCTGACAATTCGTGGAATATACCATACATTTATGCCGAATAAAATATATTGCCGTGGAGTTTGTCTTCGTTCTTTTAATATAAACAACCGTGGAGATGAAATTCATCGTATATTAGTCGCTGTGTATAT
The DNA here is from genome assembly GCA_018907035.1 of Sycobia sp. Sy_11. NCBI lineage: Eukaryota > Metazoa > Arthropoda > Insecta > Hymenoptera > Epichrysomallidae > Sycobia > Sycobia sp. Sy_11. The sequence continues at coordinate 3,717,120 of JACCIC010000021.1, forward strand.
AATAATGATTATCAGCTCGCTGAGAATGCACACGTTTCGAAACTGGCGATCTGAAAAACGCGTAGGAAGTGATTTGCAGGTTTTCAAGCTGGTGATTGTGACTTGGATGACGTGTTGATCAGCGGAACAAGTTTGAAAATAACAATTTACAGACATATATGTTTCAGTGAAGACTCAAACATTGAAATAATTACGTATGCGATTGGAGGTTGACTTATCGACAATAAAAAAGGCAAGCCTTAAGAGTTTGGACAGGATACCGAAGAAATAAACACGGGGTGCAATGTAAATTTGAACCAAGGAATATTGACTGTGCGAACTATTGCTAAAATGAGAGAAAGAACAGTTTTTTTTTATCACATTGCTACGCGGGAACAAAAAGTGAATCATTCATTACGACATTACAAATTACATTGGTTATGCCCGGGCGGTGATCCATCATCATCAATAGTTAAGCTCGATATCCATGGGCCAAAGCTATTGTTCTGAATTGGACGCTGTCATAATTATTGAGTTTCGTAAAAAATGGATCGATCCATTATGTTGTCATTTAATGACCATCTAAAGACCAGTCTTCCAAGGTGACATTTATAGTCACTCACTCAGGGTTGATGGTCAAAATTAGTAGGACTCCGTGGGCACTAACAATCGATGTATTTTTTCATTCTCGTGCGAACTACGAAAGAATATTTGTTCAATGTAGACAACCCTATAAAATTTACTTCAATCCCTGATTTAATCTTAAAAAGTATTTAAAATATTAGAGTACATACTTATTAAACAGAAGCAATGATCACACAAACCTTTGAACCTGAATTTCGGGGGATCAGGATAATTCTCGAATCTTACGCTTCATAGATATGGCGAAAGTCAACATTCATGCACCACCACCCCCCCCCATTTTATTCTGGCCTCTATTAAAAAGATGAAAAGAAAATGGCCGGCCTCTGTATATATAAATGTATACCGCAACGCATCGATCCCCGCAACAATGAAACCCGCCGGGAGTATTAAAAAGGCGCGGAAATTTTCAGCATCAGCGAGCCATTGTGCAGCGAGTGGGCTGGCACGTCGGGCGGTTGAACGAATGGATGGTGGGTGGACCGAGGTGCCGGGGGGGTAAGGGGGCACGAGGCACGGAAGCTCGAATTTTTCTCTCCCCCGCGACCCTGCGCGCTGTTCGCGCAGAGTCGAACGTTGATATAGCGACGCGACGCTCTGCAGTAGCGTATTATACCTATATGTATAAAGCGGGGAAAGAGAATGAGAGAAGGCCGCGAGACGTGGGCGTGAGAGTGAGAGAGATAGAAAGAGGGAGAGAGAAAGACAGCGGAAGAGAAAGACCGTACATCGCCATGGCGACGTGCAGATAGAAAAGCGCAGCGACCCCCGCAGAATGGAGAGTCTCATTTGTTTGTCATTTCCTCGGCGAATCGCGGGAAACAAAAGAAATGCCGAGACAGGACGCGACGCACAGCTGTATATATGTGTATATATATATATATATATATATATATATATATATATATATAAATCGAAACAAAAAGCAATCGGTGATGCACTTGTGGTGGGGAAGAGGCGATTGCGGATTGGCGTCGCGACGCTCGGCCTGCGATGGGATGACTTTGTTGATGCCATTGCACCTCACCAATGGTGCTCCCAGTGTGTGCATTGTCACTGTTAGATGTATATATATATATATATATATACATATATATGTGTGTGAACTTATATATATAAGTGATGGGCGAAGAAGAAGAAAAAAAGAAAACAACGGACGGAAACTTCTCCTTGAATTACCTGTTCGGAAAAGAGCGAATTCTTTCTTTCTATATATATGTATGTATATATATATATATATATATATATATATATATATATACATACATATATACATATACTGCAGGATTCTGTTTCTTTCCATCATGCTTTCGCGATGAGATATAACGGTGTTCTATACTTGCTGGGCCTCAGTGAAGCGCGCTTTTTATACGAAAAAGTTGCTTGTCGGGAAGCATATATATATATATATATATAGATATATATATATATATATATATATATATATATATATATATACAGTGAGTAGAATCCAACTATTTTATATCCAAGCCTGATGGAAAAATAGATTGGCTGGGGGAGTAGTACGAAAGAATAAAGGTCGACCGTTTGCTTTGAATATCCAAAGAATGATAGATGTACATTGTTCTTTAGATTTTGCACCGCTACGTTATGAATTGTTTAAAAAAATGTACAGGATAAATAAAGACAACAGCAAATATTTCTCTATTATTTAGAGGCGCCAAGTGTATCGTACGTATGCGCAGGTACGATTGCATCTATATAGATATATGTATCATGTACGCTGTTGTAAACTACGATTACGAACTAACTTGTTATTCTGATGGTGCCTAGCTTACGGTTGGTAAAGCACGCGAAGATTCCAATACTTTGTATAAGTACGGAACTCTTATCTTTTTACGCTTCAAATATAGGTATCCAAAAAATCAGCTTATGCGCAATGAAGAAGATCTATGTGGTATACGACGCACACGTCGCACACGGACTCCAAGATATATATTCTCACTCGCTCTTTTATCGTCCTCGCTTCCCTGGATGATAAACTCCCTCTTCATACAAAAATCATACAATTTACGCACTAATACTGTAATTTACTATTTGCATATATTATTCCTATAAGAGATACGGGTGTATACAGGTATATTGTTCCTATAAGAGATACACGTAGTTCGTAAACTATTGGTTGTGAATAAAAATAGAATTCAACAAAACGTTGTAATACTGTTGTACCTATAATGATGTCATTTAGAAGATAAAAAATGTTTATGATAATTTTAATGAGAAAAATGCATATCTTTTAAACTGCTCACTGGATTGCAAACAATAATCTCAAATGAAATTCCTGAAGAGATATTGAAAACTAATTTATACACTTAAACATATCTACACCTGCGTGTCACGTATGCGTCAAAGATACACTTCCAGCGACGATAGAATCTAATATCAGCTGCAATATTTCATGAAAAAAATCCCAATTCAGATTCTGAATAGATATAATTCCAACTGAAAACATTAATCTTCATTATGCTATTTGAAATTATAATTTGCAATTGTCTCCATTCAGAATTTGAGTTTGAATTTTTTCGTGTAAATCTGGACTTGAGATAATATTGTACCAGAATTGGGATTAGATATGTGCTTCTCTCTATGCTTAAATGTAAATTAACTGTCATGTTTCAAGAACTTTCATTTGCTGAACTGTTTTCTTTGAACTTTCTTGCTCAAAAAATTGTATTTGGGACCTCGACTATGCAATGTTGAATATATATAGCTTTTAGTAAAAAAAAGGTGTCGTCCGAAAAACATAAATTGTGAGCGCTGCTTTCTATAAAAGTAATGGAATGCATTACGTGTAATCTAAAAAGACATAGAATACGACCGTAAGTTACTCGGACATTTGCTTTTGTTTGACAATCCAAAGATACAAAACTATATGAATTGAAACGAGAAGGCTTCTCCCAACCTTCCCCGTTGCTTTACGCTTCTCTCCCTACTATCCTTCCTCCCTCTGTCTCTCTCTCTCTCTCTCTCTCTTTCTACCTCGTGTGAATAAAACAGATCTCAGATAAATCGCCGTACGTATACGCGTAGATGACTTAACTAACCGAGGCGACGAGGCCTCAGCAAAGATGTATTAAGAGGCGATAACGAAGTTTATGTGCGCACGTATCGCCGGTTAGAGCTCGACAAAGAGAGAAATGGAAGGGCCGGATGGAAGGATGACGTATATATATATATATATATATATATATATATATATATAAAAGAGAGACCCGAGGGTACAAGGGAGTCGTATACACAGTCCCCGACCAACGACGACACCCCCAAAGTGCTCTCTCGCCAACCAATTGACTCCGCCATATTGAGTTTGGTTCTATGGGCTCTCCCGTCCCTCCCTCCGCTTTCTCACTCTCTCTCTCTCTCTCTCTCTCTTGCCTCTCGAATCGCTCTCGGGGGGTCCGAGATGTGCTCTCGCCCGCGCGCGCGCGCGCGCGTCCCAGGGTCCACGCTCGAACTAGCAGCTCCTTCACGGCTAACCTCGTTACGCGCTGTTTCCGCGTATACGTGACCGAAATATTCCCCCGCGATTCCGCGCCTAGATGATGGCTCGCGCTCGCCCGCCATTTTTCTCACCTTTTGTGAGAGCATGCGCAAATCTATATACTTTATGGCTAGCCGGCCGGAAGGGCGAGGGGTGAAAATTAGGCTGGGATTCTTTCGAAGCCGTTAAATGTCCTGACGCGACGGGAAATACGCGGTGCACGTTTTGCGAGAGAAATTCGCAGAGAGTACGGAGTGTGTGTATATATATATATAATAAAGAAAACATTTAGTGGCTTAATTCTCATGAGCTTTGCGCTCGGCGAGACGGGGCGAACTTCTGATCGCAATCTGATTTCGTGATCTGCAGCGAGGAGTTGAAAACATTTTATAATAAATATATCGCAGGATATATCGAGTATACTTCGAAATTATTATAGCTTCCAGTGCTGCATTTCACTCGCCAATTTTCTCTTCAATGCACGTCGCTTTCTCTTATTTCTCTGCTGAGATGAAATAAAACGCAAGTCCCTCCTCTACAGTAATTATACTGGAAATATTTTACGGCTATGATGCCAATATTTTTGCCCCTTATTCTCAGCAACCTATTGACGAGGCGAGCGATTATGAGTTCGAACTGGTCGAACGTTGCCAGCCACTCGAGCATGTGGTCGGTTCGAGCCGATCGAACACGGCTCAAACAATCGAACCTGGCCCCATGCATTTAAGTCGCTCAAACTGTTCGAGCCTCGCGAACGACTCGGTCGAGTTCAGATTGTTCGAATGTCAAAGAAGTTTCTATCCTTGGCGTTTTAGAATATATTTCGACATATATATGTTTCGTTAATACATTTCGAACATTCCCATCCGTCTGAACAGTTAAAATAAAAAGAAACGGCTCCAGTAGTTCGATGGTGTCAATATTATCAAAATCAAAAAGTTTCTAATCCTAACCTCTACTACCCCTTTCAATACTTATATTTTATTGATAAATATAAGAATACCATGTATGTAAAATAAAATGATTAAAAGTTTTATTACTAGTAGAATTATTCTCGACAGCGAGAGTTATAAAACTTTTTTAGATAATATCTCGTTTGCATTTTTAACATTTTATGCAAATCATCCCTTGAATGATATTTTCTTTCATTAAATCAATGGAAAGCAGATCTAAAATCGCTGAAAAACAATAAATTTCAAGATGATAACAAAATTTTTACAGATCATTCTACAATTTACATTCGGTTATCGTCACTTACTCGAACATAGAGTATACATATAAAAAAGCATTAAAATCACTTTCTTACGTTAAAAGAAATAGAGATATTCATTTGAATGAAGAAACATCAGGGCAAAAGTATTACATGTGTTATGATTTTAATGAAAATATTAATACATGTATAGTCACATATAATACGTTCCTTGCACATATAATTTACATTTCTATATGTAAGCTACGGCGAGCGAAACCTTCAAGGTGAATATAATGTGTGTATATATATAATGTCTTAAGAGCTCCCTTTCTCCCTCTTTCTCCCCGACCGCAGAGCCCACAAAAGACCGCCTCGCGATATGTATCAAATTATTTTCATAATGGAAAATGGCGGCAACGTAACACCTCTCCATATATATATATATATATATATATATATATATATATATATATATATATATATATATCCCAGGTGTTACGCGACACTGAAGGTCCGGGAAAAGTACGAGATGGATGAAACGAGCAGCGCGGGCAGTGAGTGAGAGAGAGAGAGAGAGAGAGAGAGAGCCAGGGGGCAACTTCTCTCGTTGCGAGAATCGGCGCGGCGCGCGCACAATGGCACTGGTAATGCGCTCGCACCGCGGCACAATAATGACGCGACAATGGGGCCGCCCCTACCGGCCTTTAACGAAAGGTGTTGCTTTAATGTGGTATCCGTTTACATTTCGGAATTCCGTGCGTTTTTCCTTGATTTTAAGGGGGTAGGTATACACGTGCGCGAGCGCGCGAGCTTATAATATATATATATATACATATCGAGAATGTATATATATATATATATATATATATATATATATATGTACTATATATATATATACAGATTTACAGATATACTATGGCCTCTGCCATGCATCCAAGAAGTATATAATATAATATATATTCGCCCCGCGATGTCTTGTGAGAAAAACTTGTATTTTTCGACTCGAGGAGAGATCTAAATAGGAGCTGCCAAATCCTATAAGCCTTAAAAAGAATAGATCAAAACCTATATAGAGATTAAATCTTATATATATATATATATATATATATATATATATATATATATATATGAGTTTGTCGAAAAAGCATAGTTTACATATAATGGAACTGTACCATTTAGTTCTTGAAGATATACGCATTTTTCCAAAGATCCCCTCGTGCACATTTCTTTTCTTATTCAATATGATGTTTATTCGATACGTTCGATATTATCTACAATATAAAATCAAGTTCGATGTTTTCATCATAATCCACTGATTTGTAGCCGCTTAATTATCTAAATACAGCAATAAGGATATTCTATATGCACCTTTCTCATTAAAAAGTATCCTATAGTTGCTTTTAATTTTTATCGAATCACAGATGTTTCGTTGAAATTCAAACGTTTCCCTAAAAAATTAAAAAAAAAAAACAACTTTTTTACATCGACGTGGTACGTTTATCAATTACGTAATTTAAAAAGTTATCTTCGAACAATCCCCCGGTCAACCAAATGAACAGAATTATTCGTAGATGTCCCCAGCGATGACTATCGTTTTGCACAGAATATATTATACTGGAATGTATAGGAAAAGAATCAGGTAAAAGTTAAGAAAAACATCCAATGCCATTCGTAATTTTCTGTCGCCATAATGATGCCGACAAGACGTTTCACAAATCGCTCAATGTCGGCATGAGCTTGGCAAACTTGTCCTGCAATTTTGCGGCTTCTTCGTTATACCGTGCAAGGGTTGATTTTACACATATTTAATGCTTCGAATAATTTCGAGATTACGGATTTTTTGAAAATTGTACGTTATATCCTCCGGCATTTATTATCGTCGCGCTCCTTTTCCAAAGGTGCGTATAAAATATGAAACTCCGCGCAATCTAAAATTATTTATTTTACAAAGTTGTCTTTAACGATGATTAACGCAAGCACGCGCAATGCAACGAAGTAAAAAAAAAGATCCCTTTTTTTGAGTCCACGGATAAGATAAAATTAAAAAAAAAAAAAAAAAAAAAAAAAAAAAAACAAGCACACGAACAAAAAATCAACGAGAAAATATTTTTTTTAACAATTCCGAAATTCATTCTTTTAGATATATTTACAACTATATTTGATCTGGAATTCGCTCGCTTCTAATACGAGGCGCCGGCTGCGGGGATAAAATCGTCTAACTTTAAAGGAATATAAGCGCGCCGTGAGAAGCGCGCAAATCAAAATGCAGTCGTTTCCGTTATATAAGAGCACTCGAAAGCACTAAAGGGCCTTTCGTCGTTACATTGGAGGACCGCGCGCGGCGTGGCGCGGTGCTCGAACGAATCGCTCACTAATTGCGTTCGTGACATGTATATATATATATATATATATATATATATATATATATATATATATATACACATCCTAAAGAACTAACAAATATACCTTTTAACGCGGCTGCAACGGGAATATAACGATTCCGGCATTGTTCAGTTTGTTCTTCGGCTCGCAAACTTACATACATTCAAAATATAATAATGATTTCCGATAGTAAGTTCTGTTTTATGCAGTTTTATTCGAGAAATACACGAAAGCCAAACCCGTCGTTTTTTGTCTCGACATTATTTATAATGCTGCAGAAGTTACTTGAGCTTTGTTTGCAGTCTCGTACATATTTTGTTTTTTTTTTTTTTTTTTGTACAATATTACAATAATAAAATGGCCTGCTGTACGAAGAGAATCATATATGATAAATTCATCAACTGTACGAATATTTAAGTATGCAAACGCGTGGCAATAACGGAAAAATAAAGATAAGAAAAAATTTTGCAAAAAGGGACGATAAGCCATGTTATAAATAAATTTATTTATTGGAACAGAGGCGGCGAGGCTAGAATTTAATTTGAAGCCTTTCCTTCCGTTAACGTCAAGTGCGCTAATAGCGGATAATGACGAGATTTATCTGGAGGGCCTCATTACGGTTCGTTCGAAACTTATTGGCCATTTGGCAAGCGGTCCTCCGGAAGATTGACAGGTTCGAGTACAAATTTTCCCTCGAACGCTTTCCTCTGAAAACCTATATATATATATATATATATATATATATATATATATATATATATATATATACGTCGAAGTTAATAATTACGTTCCTTTCTTCATACTCTATATATTTTAATTGGATGAAGTTCGATTGTGTCGAAAAAAAAGTTCGCTCAATCATTATTCACTGAAGAATAATCCACCGTTAAATTTTGCAAATATGTTCTACAAATGAAAATTTGGAATAAATAAAAATAGAAAATGCCTAAATTTTGATTAAAATATTTTCCGTATAAGGGAAATAAATATTGAATGAGAACGTTATATCGGTAGAGAGATAGGCTATAGTTATAATAATTCACGCTGATATGAAGCAAATGATTAATTTTTACTTTTAGTTGGTTTACGAACCTTTGGAGGGCCGGGATGACACCACACAACGTATTTTTTCAAAATTTATTACAATTGTACTTTTATATATTGAAAATTATAGAGAATCCAAATTTACAGTCGAAATTGAAGTAACTCTGGAACCCATTTCTAAGATTTCATATAACATTGAAAAATACAAAAATACGTTAAAAAATAACCCATGCATTGTCAATCCGAACCGACATGACGCTATATGGCGTCATGGGTTGAGCTACCAATATTTGACCTTGGAGTGGCTCTGACTTAGAGACCCCAGAACACTTTTCTATAGAAATAACTATTTAATAGAGAAAGCAATTAATTTTAAATAATCTCGATCGTTTCAAACTTAAGATTGTAATTAAGATTATAACGTAATTCATTATAATGACCTTTTCACAAATAGTTAACCGAAAGAACGACGTTTTTGACAATTATACGAGACCTAGAATGAAATATTGTAATTTTTAGCAGAAAAGTGAAATATCTACAGCAAGAAAGCCATGAAGATTATTTTTTAAAAACGAGTTTTTACATTCAAGGAAAGAGGAAAAAAAGCAGTTTTCGCACTCTCACAAAGAATGCATTCGCGAGGCTCCCGGCGAAATTTCAAATCGACCCATCCGACGCGACGTATAGAAATAATCCGCTCTCTCAGTTGACAAAAAGTGGTTTTCAGAAAAACGAGTTTACAGTTCCCAAAGTCCGTATAAAGGGAAAATGTAGCATTACAAGTCTGTGAAAAAATATTATTAAATCGGGACTTTTTTTGAAATTTCCCTTCTTATGTTGGTAAAACCAATCGGACGTTATTGACGACGTTTGAGCCAAAAAAAGGACAGAAAAATCTTGGCTTTCGAAAATTTCAGAGTACTATTATTACTTATATCCTTTTTAGGACTTCCTCATTTACATCTTCTTCCTTTAGTGTATAATTTATTTCTGCATACTATTTATTTTAAACATTTTTATAAATGGATTAGATTTAAACAATAATGTTGTCAGGAATAACCAATATGAAGAGCAATATAGCTTTTATCATCTCATTAGAAATTTAAGATAATGTCAATAAAGGCTCGCATTTTACATTAAGATTATTGATAGCAAGATCTTCCTCTAAAATTCACAACATAAAAATCCAGAACTAAATTAAAGAACGCTAAAATCAAAATGATTGGCAATCCTTCCATCCCCCCCCCCATACGACGGCGTCTACCATTTGTACGTCAACAAATCCTCTGTAAAATCTCAAAACTCGCTTCTCCGAGCAGATTCGCGCGCCGACGACAAAGCGCAGACGAAGCGTGGGAGCGCGAAGTTTCAATTAACTAGAAATCATCACGCCTCTATACGATATAGTTAAATCTATATATATCGATATAGGCAAGCCGAAGCCCGGCGCGACAATGGAGACCACCGCCGGCTTGCGCGCGCGCAATGGCTGGTACTTCTATACAATATATATCTCTATATTATACACTATCCATGTACGTGTAAACGCGTATATATTCGTGTATGTATATATAGTGTATCCATGTACGCGACACGACAGAGTCCTCACGGATTCAACCCCCCCCCCCAAACCCGATGTATACGTACGCGCGCGTTACATATACGATACAGGATATATATATATATATATATATATATATATATATATACACGCATACACAGACGTGCATATGTAACTATATATGGTACGCGCGCGCACACTGTATACTCGCGGGGGCCATGTCACTCCCCCCCGCCCCCCCTGGCGAGGAAACGCGACGTCTCCATGGTTACAACATTGAAACTCTTCTCGAGGGGGATGACAAAATGGAGAGGCGTGATGCGCGCGCGGTAGCTGTACAAAAGAGCGCGAGCGTCGAGGGTGGGAGAGAGGGAGGCAGAGAGAGAGAGAGAGAGAGAGAGAGAGAGAGAGAGAGAGAGAGAGAGAGAGAGAGAGAGAGAGAGAGGACAGTGAATCGAACGCTGTGCGCACGGGACTGGCTAAAGCAAATGCGTCTGCCCGAGTATTATATGTATATACATGTATGTATGTGTGTATATATATATATATATGTGTGTGTGTGTGTGTGTGTGTGTGTGTGTGTGTGTGTGTGTGTGTGTGTGTGTGTGTGTGTGTGTGTGTGTGTGTGTGTGTGTGTGGTGTGTGGGAGAAAGAGTATACGAAGAATCCCCCTGGCTCGCGGCAGACCTTATTACCCGAGCCCCGGGCGGGCTCTCGCTGGCTTCACCGGAGAGCTCCACAGTAATGAATATCCTGCTTACGCGGCCGTGGGTGTATATGAGAGACGGTCCTCGGGATATACGTATATATACGAGCGCGCTCTATATATACGTATATATACACTACACCCTCAAAACAGCGTCGTCGCCTAAAGAGGCGCGCTGGATATTAATCGGGGGAAAGAAGAAGGAGAACGAGAAGGACTCCGTGTTTTCTTTTTTTTTTCTCTCCGTCGTGGGCTTCGCGCGTCTTACTTTGCCTCGTGTACTCGTGCGAGTTTTGATTGGAGTTTTTCACCGCTTATCTCTTTTAGTAAAAGAAAAGATTTTTTATTTATAAGAAGAAAAAAATGAAAAGTCGGTGTATTTAAGGTTGATTAAAAAATATTTGTACATTAACTTCGGTTTTCCATTTTGGAGGTGAAATTTTGAATGAACATACTCAAAACTATTGCATTAAACCACATTCAAAATTGATATATCATTCGTAAATGTATAAAAGAACCTATAGCAAATCAGTCGTACAACCTACTATCAATGTAACAAAAGTCAATTGATAAAGAAGCTAATTTAATTACAAAAGCATTAACGCTAATTTAATTACAGAAGCATAAATTATAGAAATTAAAGAAGATAAAGAAATTCAAGAAATTATAAATCAATTGTTTTGTACTCTTCATTTAACGTAATACTATATTTCATATAGAAATTTGACCTTGCATTTGTTATCACCAATAAAGCTGTCTATTTAAACAATCATAATAATTCAACCGATGCCTGACTATACGCGCGGAGTGCTACTTGATTAAAGTATTGCTTAAACATTTATTGAAGATTAGGGCAACTCGTAAAGTTAAATAATGATAGTCCAAGTCTTACTGAATTTTTTAAAACCATTGGCTCTGAAATGTATGACAAAAAAAACAATAAATAAAACGAAATTACTGGAACTTTACAAAATTAAAATTTTCAATTCAAGAAATACTCGTTGCCTTAATAAATCAATGACACCTAATTCTGTAGCCTTACGGGGAATATAACACGTATATTTTTTTTTAGCACAGGCATAAAAAATACACACTGACCTTCAAAATTGCCAATTCCTTAGTTCGCCAATCTACCCTAACAGTTTCTATTCGTATGTATATCAATGCGTATTATTAATCGCCCAATGAGCACATGCGCGTATAAGTAATGAAATTTCACCGCGTACAGATTTAGGCAACACTTTGCGGGCCGCGGGGGCGAATAAACAAAGGCCCTATAGTAACATCTCCGACCAAAATGGCGCCTCTCTCTCTCTCTCTCTCTCTCTCTCTCTCTCTCTCTCTTTCTCATCCATCCCGTCGCGCCCTCCTCCGCAATCTAATCTCCCGGATGAAGAGAAGCTCTCCCCTCCCCCCTACCCGGCACTCTCCCGCGTATAAGGGAGAAAGGACGAGGACGAGGTCGGATAGAAAGAGCCGGGGATCGACCCGGAGAGCGCGCGCGCGCGTAGAAACCCGCGGAGCGAGACGTCGCGTCGCCCTGCTAAACCTCCACCCCCCCCCCCTCCCCGCGTCAACCTACGCGCGCCCGCACCCACGGAGACACATCGCTCGGATTACGTCCTAACAAGCTCCGCGACGCTCATTTGTCTTATCCGCCGTCGCTAATGCGACAGCCGGCTGTTGAAATGATTAATTCGGGGCGCGGGAGATGGGAGTTGGGCAGGGGGGGGTGACAGGGCGGGAGGGAGAGGAGGGACGGAGTCGCAGTATCCGGCGAGACCGTCTGATATATATATATATATATATATATATATATATATATATATATATATTTATACGTGCGCCATGCAGCATCCTTTTGCGAGCGAGCGCGAATGTTGGGAGCGCGTGTAATCCATGAGATGGATTCGCGAAATGCGGGAGGAAAGTATATGTGCAAGCCAGTATAGACAAACTGTATATACATATATGTATATGTACAAACGCATAAGATCTAGACGCAGACTCTGTGGAACTTTCCAAGTTTCTCTTATACCGCATGTTGTTTCTCAACTATAACTTCTCTCTCTCTCTCTCTCTCTCTCTCTCTCTCTGTTATCTTCTCTTTCCACACTTTTAGACAAAGTGCAGAAATTCAAACATATATTACTCTTCGGATGTTCACTGTACAGCTTACTTCAAATACGAAATAAACATGAAGCCTTAGGGATTTTAGTAGTTTCTAGTACTCTTACGCTCAAGAACAATCGAATTGTTGTGACTTTAAAGAAAATTTTACATTTATATGCGTTTTAATTTAAAAAGATTATATTGTTGAATCTTATAAATTAAGTATTCCTGCATGGACGGACATACATAATTAATTATATTATAGAATCAACGCTATACCTATATATATATATATTAATTGACCAATTTAAAAAGTCGCAACTGTTCAACTTCAGAATATTATAAAGATCTAATTCTTTGTTTTTTCCTAAAACTACTTTTCATCTTTAAATCTTTCAATTTTTTTTGTAACTATATATAGTCATGATCCATAACATCGTGCACTTTATCGTATCCTGATGAGATTGTAGCAAATGATTCGCAAACTTATTGTTCCGATATGAGTGACTTTTTTCAACAATTTTCAGCAGAAGATCTCATAATTCAACAATAATTCTCCTTGCTTTCTAAAAACAAAACGTCGCGAGGTATAGGTTTCTTTTATTTTCTTCGCGGCGTTTTCAATAAAGTTCCAAAAAACTATCCTGCAAATTACGCAATCTGCAATATTTTTATAATGAAAATTCGATTTTCATCATATAAAGGTCTGTAAAAAAAAGCCAAGAAAACGCTTAGAGGAATTTTTTGAAACTCAAGCGGAGGATTGCTAAATCAAAGGTATTATTTCGAATCACTGAGAAAAAAATTATCTAGCTTCGTGCAAAGCATTGCGAATTATCTGACTTATTGCTCGGTTTATGACTTATTTAATCAAAAGTTACAACCAACTGTATCAGAATGTTACTTGTTTTAAGTATCAGAAAAAAGAATTTTATGTTTATTTCAAATTGCTCAAAAAAAGATCACAGCTCCTTACAAATTCCCAATTTTTTCCTAATATTAATATTGAAAACATAATATGGATCGCATCTTTTTCAATTATGATTCGTTAAAAGTCTAATGGTAAATGCAAATTATATTATATATATATATATATATATATATATATATATATATATATACCGAATGTATATTATTGTTAAAATATATCTAAGTGGACATCTCGATGTATTTTTACATTTTTCATGAAGTAATACGTTCCAGGTAATACCGTTATTCTCAACTTATATTAATCTGTCGTCATTCTTAGGAAGTTATACCTTTGACTAAATTAATAAGTTTTTCTAATCTCTAGAAAATATTTAGTTAGTTTCAGTTTCTCGTTCGGAAACGATCGCGCTGAGATCGTCTTGTACTAAACACATTCTGTTTATTATATATCGTTAAAACAATTATATAAAAACCTCTCTTCACTGAAAAAAATAATTTCCGATATCAAGTAAATATTTACTTGTTTTGTACCAAGTAAATCATTTTCTTAAATTAAGAAAATATTCAATAGATTTAAGAGTACTTGGTTTGATTCTAGTGAATTCTTCTTGCATTAAGTAAATACTTCCTTGATTTAAGAAGATGCTTTCTCAATTTAAGAAAATAATTCACTTGATACAAAACAAGAAAATATTTACTTGATAATAGATATTTTTTCTCAGTCCTCTTTTCTTAAATTTATTGTAACCTACATCAACAAATGTCAATTTACCAACTGATATTATTTCAAAATCAACTCTAATAACTTACTTTCATAGTAAATTTAACTAGGACGTTATTCGTCAGATGCACTAATTTCAATTCCTGATATTCTGAAAATTTATACCTAATATGGATTGAACGAAAGCGATAAATACGTCAGTAAAACGCATTAAGAAAAAAATTCGACTTCTCTAACTGCCCGAATAACATAATATAAACAACGAATAATTAAATTATATAACGCGCTTTTACGCAGGACACTGCGCGCGATCGATGATCGAATTTTTCGAGCGTCGCGCAAACAGTTCAATATTCCGGCTATTTATAGAGGCGACGCGTTCAATTATCAAGCTTGACCGTTCACATACACACACACACACACATATATATATATATATATATATATATATATATATATATATAAAGAAAGAGCGGCAGAAATTTAATAATATATATACAGACCAATATAATACTTGTTTTCGCGCGATGCCGCGTGTCATACGTGTCGGCCGTCGGCGTTGGCGGCGCAGTAATAGAGGAAGGGGGAGGCCTTAAAAGCTCACTCGATTCCGAGCGCTTTATTGCAATCAAGCCACTTCGCCGCGTAACGGACGCGCGGGGGTGTATATATATATATATATACAGGGTCGATTAAAAGAGCTCGTTGTAGATCACGCGCCGCCGAACTCGTCGAACTTGGATAATTCGCCGAGTTTCTTCGGCCCGATACTTCTGGGCGCAAAGGGCGGAGGTGCCGCGGTACAACTTCGAATCGTGCCGGCTACGCGTAACGAGTCGACTCGCGGTCATTATACTTCTATAAATGTCCGAGACTAAGCGTTTACGTTATATAATGCTCGTTATTCGATTAATTGCGTATTGTAGCATTAATTGGATATTAAAACAGTCGTTTCTATATTATATTGTTTATATCAATTAACTGGATTTTTTGCTTAAATTGTCCACACTATTTCTCTCTCTCTCTCTCTCTCTCTCTCTCTCTCTCTCTCTCTCTCTCTTAAGATTCATACGCGGTTCGTCATCGTGAGAGTGTAAGGTAATAGTTAAAGGAGGAAAATCGACAACTGAAATTTAATATCACTGAGCCCAGATTCGCTGATGGTACCCCTTCCAAAGAAGTGTCTTCCCTCACGCTTTTCTCGTCTGATGTATTATTGTGCATTAAAAAAATGAGAGACTCATCCTCGTTGGCTAATAAACGGATCCCGACGGACAGCCCCAAAAAAGTCCTTTCCAAAATGGTTTAAAACAAATATGATTCACTCCGATCGTGAGATTTTCCTCTCTCTCTCTCTCTCTCTCTCTCTCTCTCTCTCTCTCTCTCTTTCAATATTAATTTAAATACTGAGACATTTGAAAAAACCCTTTTTTGGCAGCAACCTTTTCTCCACTGATAATACCTCTAATCTAGCGAATAAGATAATTTTTTTTTATTCATTGACGTATAAATTTAGTGCAATTATAAGAGTATTCTTCCATTTTATTAAAATCGTTTTAACAATTAATCAGCTCAATTCATTATGCTTATACTGTAATAAGTATTGAAATATTATCTAATTCAATTACATGGAACAACAACAGCAACTCAAATAAGATTGGAATTAAGACTAGCGTGAATATCTAACTATACCAAAGTGAAAAAATGGTAAAAAAAATCTGACAATATATGTTTCTAAATGGTATATATATTACTATAAAATATATATATATACTAATGCTGATTGTTTCAAAAATTTTTTTGATATTAAAAACTGTAGCGTGTGGTAGTCGAAAAATTCTTTTATCTTAAATAATCCATTGTATAATACAATTTTCTTAATTAATCTGATAAAAATGCTAACCCTTAATATTGTATCATAACCTTAAATCACAAAAAAAAAACTATTTCCAATTCTTATAGTACTCCTTCACTTTATAAACAAACAAATACTTTTATTACGCCTCGCAGTCTTTATAACATAATATAATTATATAATGATAATCAGACTGTCTCTATTTATAAAGCGCTCGTAGAATATGAAATAATAAAAAAAAACAAAAACAACCTTCGACATAAGTACAATTTTAACTCCTACTTTTTAATTCTTAGCGTCTGTAAAGACCCTTGTAAGTGTAGAAATCGTCGGTTTTGTAACAAAACTCCCCTCCAATACCATACTGTCTATCCATCCAAAGAAGCCCGCGTCTAAATTTCCTTGCACCGCGCGCTCCACGGATAAACGGAACCGCTGCGGGAACTGCGGTCAAAAAAAAAAAAAAAAAGACAAATCCTCAATTCGCAATTCCATTCTCAGGCACGACGGCACGCGGCCTTTTGGGAACGGAGTCGCGGCGCGGCGCGGCGTCTCGGCCGAAGTCGTTCGATCGAGCGCGCATCCACAACGTATATGGGGAATACTCGCGAAAGAAACCGTAAGCCCCCCCCCCCCGATGCATCGCCGGCGCGGCCTTATGCGCATGCAGCTGTATTACGTTCGGTAATTTTTTTTTCTCGGTAAGCCAACATCTCGCGCCTCGTTTAATTGCGCTTGCGAGAATCGCCCCAGCGCTGTATCCTTCTCGTTCTGGCGCCCATCCCCCCCCACCCCGGCCCGCCCCCGCCCCCGGGACTTTGTCGCCCTGCGTCGTGTGAAGCTCCTCGTGGCGCGGCTCTCCTATATAACGATCCTCAAACTATTACGATTATATTATACATACGTATATATTAGTATATATGATTCTGTTCGTATGTCCCCCCCCGTCGCTCAACATCTCGCACTCCCCCCCCTCTCTCTGTCTCTTCGCCGCTTCTCGTTCGAGGCATCAACGAGTCTGTAAAGCGAGGATTCGTAACGCGCACGTACATTATATATACGTATGCGTAATTAAACCGTACACTGAGAGAGTATACATAATAACCCTTGGTATATAACCCTGCGCGTATATATATATATATATATATATATATATATATATATATATATATATAGTCTCCCCGCCCTCCGGCCCCGGTCGGAGTAT
This sequence comes from Sycobia sp. Sy_11, assembly GCA_018907035.1. Classification (NCBI taxonomy): domain Eukaryota; kingdom Metazoa; phylum Arthropoda; class Insecta; order Hymenoptera; family Epichrysomallidae; genus Sycobia; species Sycobia sp. Sy_11. The sequence goes on from JACCIC010000021.1 coordinate 3,734,953, forward strand.
AAAGTTACCGCGTGTATATATATATATATAAATGCCACGAAAGAGGGACGGAAGGGTGGAAGAGGGGAAGGGGAGGAGGTGGCTTTCGAGATAAATATGCACTGGGAGCATGATGCCCCGAAGCTTATAATACGGAGGGGGACGAAATTAACCGAGCGGCGAAATATTAAGTCTTTCGGACAAAATGGCCGTCGCTCCCGGGGGTGTATGCATGTGTGCGTTTGGGCGTGCGTGCGCAATGGAAACGGTAAGTTATACAGGCGTAATTGCTTTTTGCGCATTACATACAACGACAACAACGACAATAACAATAACAGCAATAAAAATGTTCAGGGTTTTTTCCCTCTGTTTATGTTCTTGATTAAACTTTTTTAACATTAAATTTACCACAGATGTATTTAGACCTATATATGTTGAATTGAAGGTATATACCGTGAAAAGTTCTTAATGCGCAATTGAATTTCAAAATCATTTTGCATCTTATGTATAAATGAATTTCCAAAGTCTCCATTTTCACAAGATAACTTGTCAAATAGAATGAATTTTTTTATTTTGTAATCTATCTTTGCCATAAGGCAACTAAAATTATAAGGAGACTCGTGGACATTTAAAATAATATATATATATATATATATATATATATATATATAGATAAAATTTTATATTCTGTACAAATAATCTACTTAAATTTGGTATCGAGTCATTAGATGCAAAAAGATTGACTTTTTTCAAATTTTCTTGCTAATTTCTGTCGTTTTACGGCTTGTGAAAGGATTATTATTATAACTCACTATATATATGTGATTTTTTTTCACATTCCCCATGGCCTGATGCATAAAATTTTTTTTTATCATTTTTAAAATTGTGCTCTAGATTTTTCAAAATGATTTCAGCACTTGAAAGCCATCTCGATTTCATCGAAAATTTGAGGAAAATCTTTATTAGTCGTGAAAATGTAGAATATCGTATTTTTAAGATTGATGTAATAGCAAAATCTATATGCTGGAATATAATTATCATATTAAGTGAGATTTTTAAATTCTTAACATTCTGCGACATACCGACTCCTAATAGGGACAATCGTTAAAATTTTCCAAATAAAATAGAACATTGTTCGTTCTACATTTTTGAAAAAAGCACTTCGATGTCACACGTAAGTAAGTATTAAGAGAAAACCCGGCTATTTTTCGGCCACTCTTTGACATTTACTGTCATCAGGGTCTAGTCACATCGAAGCTTTTCGTAGTAGCTTCCAAGCTAGATTGTTTGTCCTATTGTTATTTCATAAATTATTTATATTATTTCGTTATTAAAAAAAAAAAATTTCTAGTCGATTCAATATGTATATAGTAAGTAACGCCGCTCCCGCTTTCCGTAAATGAAAGTGTTATTATAATCTGAATGATCCTTTCTAAAACACTAGAAAATACAATAATATTTTAACTATATATCTATATTTATACACAAACCTTTATTACAAAGAAGAATCAAAACAATTCATCTAACTAAAATAGAATTCAATATTTTTCTAAAAACACTGTAATTTACGGTGGATAGACGTTTTCATAATTTTCTTTTACTAAACTGAATACGTAAAAGAATAGAATATGATTATATTGTCCTACAGATCTATTGAAGCATCTTTTATCAATCGTTTGTACAAAATTAAATGCAACATTTCCACGACCATTTGATATTGTTAGTAAGTATCTTTATTGAAAATTTACACATAAATGGATCCATCACTCGATGATATTCTAAATCAACAAGAGCCCGCCTAGAGACCAGCCGGGAAAATTCGTTTTTTTTTTCGTCGATACAACGCATGCGCAATTCCCGATTGAGGAGGCCCCGCCCGCGTCTCATTGTTTAGCTCCATGTAGCTTAACTTTGTCGTATATATAACTACATTCTATATATATTCGTACATACATACATACATACATATATATATATATATATATATATATATATATATATATATATATTCGTACTGTACGCCCACTACATATGCCGCCCAACGCTGGACCTGGAAACTTTCGTCTTTTACCCTGCACAGATGGGCGATTTGTCGGCGAAATAAAATGGAGCGTGATTTACTTACACGTTCTCCATTAAAACATCCATTATTGAGGATAATCGACAATTTCTTACAATTGTAGGAGTATAACAGTTATTTTCTAATCTATTAAGAAAATTGAGCAAATTTAACGCAAGTATATCTTTATATTCTATATTTTAGTTTATATATATTTATACCGAAATATCGAACCTTATATTTCTAATTTAAAGCTGCATGATATATAAACTCTGTTCCACATATATTTCTCAATTAAACATTTTTTTTTATTCATGGTGGTTCGAGCGATCGAATTTTATCTAAAACTTAATGTAACAAAACTAATAATAAAAAAAATTAATAATAAATCCCCCTTTAAGTCGTTTCGAATTTCTTTTGACTTTTTTGAGGCTTAAATCGCGCAAAATATATTATTAATCTTTTTCAGTGTCTATATAATAGAGTTAATTGAACGTTTTTAAAAAAGCATGAAATCTCATATTTATAGATTTATTAATCATGTAATAGGTACTACTTTCCATATACTGTTTAATTAATATTCGACCAACTTTATATATTGATTTTTGTTCCTCGGAATGTATATTTTTCTTTATAAAAGACTGGTTTCACGTTAAGTTTCCTGTAATCTGAGTCGTCTTCGAACGACCTGAAGCAAAACTTTTTGTCCTTTCATTTTCATTTATCTCAAAATGGGATTAATAATAAGATTATCAAAATCATATATGAGCTGAAAAATATGTAAGTTTTTTAAATGGAATTTTAATTTTCGTGATCGAACTACGAAGCTTGTTTACCAACATAAATCTTCGAAATATATTAACTACTAAATATAAAAAAAAATTGTTTAATTATATATTACGGCAATAAATATAGAAAGATATCGCAATTGACCCTTTACGTACGCTAAACTTGAGTAAAACTCTAAATTGTCTCTGAATGCCCGTTTGAATACTTCTTAAGTTTGATTGAAAAAGAAAATTATGTTTGTCATTTGTCAAAATTTCTTCAGATTTCATAATTATTCGCATGAAAAAAGGCAAATTGGTTTACGTTTGTTCATATACGAAATGTATTTTTTCATCCAAAATTCCAATGAATCTTAAAATAGGAAAACGGTAACGATTGTTAATAGTATTATTTAATGTGACTGTTAAAAGTGACCAACAATTTTACATGATTAACATTTGCTTTCCCGTTAACAGTAAAAAAAACTAGTTGATATTTTATTAATTAAATTTTATGATTTTAATTAATTTTAATTAATTATTTTATTAAGCTAGAAATTAGTAATATATAAAGGAACAACAAAAATACAAAATTAGAAGAATATTCTTTTTTAATTTAAAATTTATTAAAATAATAAAATTTAATTAATAAAACATCAACTAGTATCAACCAGTTTTTTTACTGTTAACGTTAAATTCTAATAATTTAATGTTAACGGAAAATGGCAATGATTTAATAATAATGATAAACAAAATGCCATGCAGTTAAAAATTACGTATTTGATTGTAATTACTATATAATATACAATTATATACAATACCACATGATAAAATTTTAATCGTGACGATTGCTTGCATTGTTACAGCAAAACTTAGAATGTTAATATAAAAGAAAGTTTTGCTAATAACGAAAAAATATTTTTTGCTACACTTATAAAACATCTCAATATGATAAAATATAATAAAAGTATTACAATATGTTGTATAAAAATAACGATAGATTTTTTATTTTAAACGTTAATCTTTAAATATCATAAAATTTGTATAAATATTTTATCAAATAAATAAAAAATAAACATGAAACGAAGAAAATTCCAGTCTTAAAGAATTTCGACAAATACAGATAAACGTATATAGGTATTAATTGTATCGAATCTTATAAATTTTTTATTTATCCATCTTATTACAGTAATGAATTATAGGAAAAAGTTATCTACGATATTTACATTAATATACGTGATTGTCTATGTCAATGCTTGGCACTAATTATCCTCTGCAAGTTAATCTACGATAATTTGAAATATATGGGCATCAAGGGTAGCGTGGCCGAGCGGTCTAAGGCGCTGGTTTAAGGCACCAGTCTCTTCGGAGGCGTGGGTTCGAATCCCACCGCTGCCAATTTTTTTATAAATCGTCATAAAAGTATCTTCTTGTCAGTTCTAAGGTTCATACCGCTTCTGTAATTATGAATTAATTATTATAATTATATAAATTAACGATATTTTTTATTCAATGTTTATATATATATACCATCAAAGTATTATATTTCATCCCAGTGCTATTGGAGGAAACTGCTTTATTGGCTCACGATAACTTATCAGCCGAAACTTTGATACCTATAAAATCTATCTTATCGTTAATTGGATGAATTTTATATTAAAAATTTATATATCGATCGTTTTCGTACAGAATGCATATTTTATATAAAGAATTAACATTTATATAACGTAATCTTATATAATTTAAGAAATTTGCATAATAAATTCACTGCACATCACTCTCATCTGAGGACCAAAAATACCAAAATATGTATATACCAACTCATATAATACACCCATATAATAATATATCGTATTTTAATATTTAACCTGATTTAGCATAATATATATTAATATATACGGAGAAGTCCAGGCTGTTGCACGATTGTATAATTATAACATCGATCTAATAATGCGTCCCGTTTCTTCGAACGATTAATTATATGCAAGCGACTCAAATAAGTATAGCTCGTCGAAATCGAGACGAGCTCTTATATTCTTTCATACAGTCGAACATATCCAATTATATGTTTGAAAGGCCTAGATTGGAAGCAATTCTTCACGCATATTCTGTAAAACTGTTCTCGTTCCATCAGAATTTTTCCTAAAAAGGATAACGCGTGTGTATAAAAAAAAAAAAAAACACACGGCTCAGGCCGGTCTTAATATGTTTTCTCTACATTCGAGTTAACGATCAATTCTCCGTCGATGAAGAAAGAACCGTGAATTTTTCACCCGTTCACCAATTAATAGTCCACAGTTGACTTTTAGTGTGATTTTCATTGAACCCGATCTGTATATAGAATGGAACATTATACTGGTTTTTATTGTAATGGGGCCGCTATTGCCACTTCAATTTCATAGAGTTGATGTAACTTTGCAACGAAATAGTGCCGTGCATACGTCATATACGTAGTTCAAGTGGAGGACTGTGACACGAAGTTTAATTAAATAATTTCCATCGAATACCGGCTGACACTGGATGCACTGCACTCGACATGAATAAGTGTATATATGCATTGGATTTTTTTGTTTGTTGTCGTTGTAATTGAATAGATGAAATAAATGACTTTTAAGAATCTTTACTCATATCGTTATTAATAGGATCGAGCCATAAAATAAAGGAAAAGTTTTCCGAGTCGTTCGTGTTAACGTTATCATATTTATTAGATCAACCTTATTTCACATAATTATTTTATCAGGACGCTTCTTTTACGCGCCGTGTGCGTTTCTCCGTTATATAAACGAACGCGCATATCTATATGAACTCGTGTAATTTTTTTCTTAATCCATATAACTTAAATACAGTGAAATGGATGTTTTTTGTTATTTGATTTTATTTTGGAATAAATAAAGAAATTCCTCGACTATTTTGTAAGGGTATATACTGTAAGAGAATTTTTCGAAAAATTCTTTTACAAAAACAACAAAATATTTTTACCTGTTTTAAATATATATCTAGTTTTAGAATTATTGCTCAATTCGTATTAATTACGTTACGTATTGGTTGCAACCGATGGATAAGTATACATACGCGCGCGCGTGCGCATATATATATATATATATATATATATATATATATATATAGGTTAAAATTCGGACAAATATTCGTATTTAACCGCTAACCGTAACGGCACATCGACACGACCCGCTAATACATTTCGACCGAGGCACCGAAAACGTGTTACGATTGTATGAGCGCCTGATGCCTTCGACCATCGGCTCCAAAGGCTCGCCTCCAACGGCTTCGAAGACCCCGCCTGGCTCTCGTAACGCAACCGCGCATTAGCACAGCTTCGCGGCGCATTTACGAAATTTTACAGAGCGTCTCAGTCGAACTCCGTGACGTTATACACGTAATAGACATATCTGTCTCCTCCTTCCCTCTCTGACTCCCCCACCATCGCCCTCTCTCTCTCTCTCTCTCTCTCTCTCTCTTTCTCTCTCTCTCTCTATATATATATATATACATAGATAAAAATAGATATATAATAGAGTGTCATGCAGCTCGCGCGTGTGCGGGAAAAGAGAGAGAGAGAGAGAGAGAGAGAGAGAGAGAGTGAGACATAAAGCGAGTGAACGAGAGCATCGACAAAGCCACGTGCGTGGTTTCGCCGGAGTACCCAGTCATCATCTGCGGAGGCTCGCACGCGCGCGCCCCGCGAGCGAATCGAAGTTCAGTCTTTTAAGACGTGCGCGATAAGACCGAACGAAAAATTCGCGAGGAAACTTCCCAAAACTCCGAGTCTCTCTTTCTCCCTCTATCCGTCCACCTCCCTCGTGCATTATCGACAAGGGCGCGAGTAAAAAAAAAAAAAAAAAAAAAAAGAAACCTTATCTGAAGAGCCGCGCGTCGGGCGCCCGCGTCCTCACGCTCTGACTTCTGCGCGCCGAATGCACCGGGGAGCCGTCCTCCGGCCGCGCGCTCCGTCCATCCCCGCCCGACGAAGCAGCGGCGCGCCCCGTTATCGGCGCGCGCCGAGAGACGCGCAGAGCGCGCGGACGCGACGAATCGCATGTATGCGGCGCACGTGAAGTCGCTCTCGATCGCCCAACTCGTACGCAGCGGTGCTCGCTCGCCATCGTGTGTGCGCGCAGGCGCGCGCGTGTGTGTAAATAATAGCCGGTGTGCGTGGGTGCATGTGTCTTTCAACTCTAGGATTTTTATTAGGATCCTCGGTTCGTAGATCCGTTCTCCTCCCATCTCTCTCTCTCTCTCTCTCTCTCTCTCTTTCCCTCAAAAACGGTACGTAATATGGCATAACGCTAGATACGACTTCCTCCGGCTGCGAGCGAATCGTCGTCGCCCCGTTAAAAAGCCCGCTAATATAAATAATAACACACACACACACACATACACATACACATACACACACGCGCATATACTCCTCGCGAATCCTCGCCGATCGTGGGAGCGATCGCGATGGCGATTCGACATTGATAGAGAAGCCCCCCCCCCCCGAGCATCGCCGTTGCGTAAAACGATGAATAATCCAGACTGGACGTAGAGACGGGGCATCTTCGGAGACGCGCGCGGCGCTCCGCGGATCTCATTATGCAAGATCGGCATCGGCGCCGCGGCTTTTTTTTCGCACGTCCGGCGCTATAGTGTAGCGATCGGTGTGTAAGATACCTATATATATATATATATATAGAGACTCATCCCGCGTTGTGACGCTCGCGCTCGATGTATATGTACAGGCGCGAGATTATTAACGCCCAATCATTATTAACATCAGTGCGCTCTGCTCCTGTCTCTCTCTCTCTCTCTCTCTCTCTCCCTGATGTCTTTCTATCTATCTCTCGCTCTCTCGCAAAACGCGCGATGATCGACACGAACGCGCGGCGGGCCGCTGATGCCGCTCGCCAGCTCGCTTAACGCACTCCGGCAATTTTTCAAAGGAAAAAAACCGATAATATACATATATACATATCTATATATAAAGTATATATATATATATATATATATACATAAAAAAAGACGGTTACATATCACATACCTGTATACCGCGTCGTGTATATATTCATATATACATAAACATACAAATACACATAATGGCGCAGAAGAGCGTTGACACGAGGATCGTCCACGTGTCCATCTTCGAGTGCGTGCAGCTCTATTTTCTGGCCGTCGTCTACGGCTGGTATTTAATTGTGCGCCGATTGATGAAGTGGGCCTGGAATCCGAAGCAGTTCTTCATCATGCAGCAGCGGGACAAGCCGCCCGCCTGCCTCGTCGACGACACCTTCGGCAAGCACTCCTACGTCAAGCTCAAGGTAGCTATTGCTGTTATGATTATTATAGACAGAGCGAGAGTGAAAGTAAGATAGAGACGGAGAGAGAGAGAGAGAGAGAGAGAGAGAGAGAGAGAATGCGAGTGAAACAGAAAGGAGGAAAAAGAGCGATTATACATCTGACGTATGTTTCTTCTGCTAGATTATAGTTCCTATTTTAACAGTGAGACATCGACAGTTGTGCTCAATCTAATAAATAAGATTAAATCTATAAAATCTACCTATATATACTACATTTATCTGTGAACTATCCACTGTTATCTTTTAAAGCTTTACGCGCTGAACATAGAATGAAATATATAACTGGCATATGCATTAATAAAATAAATAAAGTGAAAGTATGTAGTCATATATATTTATAATCGCATATCCTTTTCTTTTCTTTTTTTTTTTTACTAAAAAAAAAGCCAATAAAATATTGAGATATTAATCGCTCATTCGATTATAATTATTATAAAACAAATAGCGCTAAAGTAAAAATAAATTTTACTGTCGAACCCTCAAACACGATGGGGATTGACCTCTGCGATAACGGACATAATAAATCTTTAGCGCGAAATTTTTGCTTTATCAAGTATCGAACGATGATGACGTCTACTTACGCTTTTAAATGCAATCAAATCGATACTTGTGCTGGAAGGTAATAATTTCATATATACATATATATATATATATATATATATATATATATATATATATATATATATTCAGCTTGGAAAAACATATTTTGATACTCCCTATTACACAATTGTTATAATCATACACTACATTAACGAAAAAACATTTTCATAACCAAGTCTCTATATAGGGGATAACAACCGACATAATCGCATTTATTATTTAAGGTGGTTCCATCATGCGTCGGATTTTAAATAATCTTACTAAAAATGAAAAACAAATTACACGTTATATGCTAAATATTAAGCTTTCTAATATGCCAGCGAAAAAAAATCTTATGTATGTATATATGTATATATATATGTATATATATAATATATAATATATATATATATATATATATATATATATATATATATATATATTCCGAAAACTTTAAATTGTGTCTTATAGAAAAGCAGTAAAAAATTGTCGCACAATCGTATAGTCTTATCAGACCTATAAAACTTATATGACATTAAAGATTCATTTATCAAGGATCATTTTAATGCCGAAGAAAAATAGTTGTTCAGTACACATACTGTTTAGAAAAATATAAAGTTCAAGTTCGTTAAGATTATGATTTTGACAGTTCAAATCAGTTAATGAGGAGGCAAAATAATATGTTATATATGCATTATATCTTATCGTTCGAAATAAATCCAAATTTATGGAATATTTTTTTGGACGGGCGTACAAATCAAGCTGGGCCCATGTTTCATACGAACTTGGAGTCTATGTTCTATCGTCATTCTAGCATACACAAATTTTGTCCATAATCGACCGTAAAAATTATGATTCACCCTGAAAATCTATTCTTACGTGGTCATACTGTCGCAATATATTGTGGAAGAAGAAAATATACATTCTGTTTCAACGACGGCCTAAAAATTTTTATAATAAACGATTCATGTATTTTTTTTTATATTGTCAACGAATCGGAATCCGCTGGAAAGAACGTACCTTAAGCATTCCTGGCACAAAGAAATAAAAGTAAAATATTTTTCTTTATTTATTTATTTATTTATTTGTAATGAATCGATTACCATTTTTTTTTTATACCAAATATGCGAGTCGATGCATTGTTTCGGAATGTCTTTTCTTGTCTAATAACATCGATAATATTTCTAAGAACTGTACAATATTTTCGTTACAGGGAATAAAATTTCATTATGTGGAAGCAGGGGACAAGCAAAATCCTCTTCTTTTGCTGTTGCACGGATTTCCAGACTGCTGGCTGTCGTGGCGCGAACAAATCAAAGTTTTTTCCGAGCATTATAGGTAAGCTAGAGATTTATATATATATATATATATATATATATATATATATATATATATATATAATATACATGTGTCCGTTTTCAGTTTAATATTTTCATGGAATAAAAAAAAGACAATTATTCCGGCGCGCAATTAATTAATTAAGAGATGCGTAAGAAATTTATTCGTATTTATCAGTTATACTCCGCATTTGAAAAATGTTAAGTAATTGAATTCCGATAAATGAATGCGTTTTTTTGTCGTCGTTGCCACCACTGTTACTTAATTATACGAGGGACCGATAGAAAACCAGCCGATTATATTGAAATTTCCAACAAAAAAACAACAACAATGGCAACAGCAACAACAACAATAGCAAAACCCGTTAAATTACTTTACGAAATTTAACGCTCGAAAGAATAAAAAAAAATAAATAAATAACACGCAAATATAATACGTATATCTCGTCAGTATACGGATACATAAAGCCATATAACGATCTCTTCCATTGCAGAGTCGTGGCCTTAGATCTGAAAGGATTCGGCGATAGCGATAAGCCGCTGAACACGAGCTCTTACAAAATTGACATACTGATCGACGAGCTGAAAAGGTTCATTTTTGCGCTCGGCGCGAAAAGCTGCAGCATCATCGGCCACGATCTAGGCGGCCTCCTCGGCTGGTACTTGACCGCCGTGCACGAGGACGTTATATGTAAATTCATCGTGATCGCCAGTCCCCATCCGAATCTCTACTGGAAAAGCATGTCCGGCGAGGCGATTTTCAGCAACAAGTATTATTTAATTGATTATCCATTGTTTCGTCGCGATATACGATTCTCGCCGCTCTTCATTAATCTAATCAGATTGAAGATCGATCGTAAGCCTATTGTTACAATCAATCGTCGGATGCCCGAACGAGGATCGAAGTCATTAAAAAGTGTCGCCAGCACTTGGATTTTTGCCATTGCAAAATTTTCACCGCGTGCGATATAAGAGCAATAGATGATCTATTTTCAGAGTAAATCGGTATTTAAAAGTAACAAATTTTACCCCATGATATATTTCGGTCATTAATTCTTGTCGTTTCAGTATAATTAATTTCTAATTATAAAGCGAGAATCGTATAAAATCGTCGATATGTAGGGAATAAAGCTTAGACTTCGATTCTCTCTTTATATTATTTCAGATGGATGCATTTCAGTAGGTTGCCATTTTTACCCGAGATCGACGTACTGAAAGAAGATCTGTCCGTGATAAATGACACGTATAAGCATTTGGGTATGAAGGAAAGAGAAAATGGAAATGACTATGTTGAAGCTTATAAATATGCTTTCAGTAGAAAAGGTTTGTATATATATATATATTTAAACTTCCAAAAAATTACGCGTGCAATTTTATTTCAATGTACGAAATACATAAATCTTTTTTATGATATGGAATGATTTCTATTCTGCAGCTTGAGGTGGAACTTAGATTTATAGCTTTGAAACGTAGCCGTAAGAGTAAAAAAAATTTATTGTTGGCAAAAAAAAGAAAAAAGGAGATCGATCGATGTATAACCTTTTCGTAAATATATTACAGCATTATACATATATTTAAAAGCAAATTTAAGTAAAATATACTATAATTTTTTTACTGGATTGGACAAACGTTACAATAATTTTGTCCGTAATTTTCGATATTTAATATTTATTGACATTGAAGAAAGTGTCGGGTGAAATTGACGAAACATCGATACACTGTGTTGCAAATAATTGCTTTTGCAGTTTACGCCTCTGATTTTTTTCTTCGAGTGTTTCATACGATAAAATTGTTGTCATTATCTGTAATCGCATCAAAGGCAAATAAATAAAAGTGTGTTAAAACGTTGCCATATATATATATATATATATATATATATATATATATATATATATATATGTTTTTTACTGATAGAGTTGAAGAGAGCAATAGAGTGAAAACATGTATTCGTCAATGTAACGATACGAAGCGAGTGCGATGATTACATACAAATGGACTGAACATAAAGTGTGTAATGCGTATAAACACTGTACGTCATATTGACGAAACAATGCATTTGATATATTAATAATAAAACTTTGTATCGATCAAATTATCGATCTATATTTACCGCTATAATTTCATAGATATATATATATGTATATATACATTTTTTGTTCTCTTGCGCGCGATGCTTATACAATTTTATTATTTGCCCGCTCGCTTTCGTTTGCACGCGAACGTGCCGCGCTAATATATTCATTGCATTACTTACGAAGCTCTCGTATATCTAAACAAGAATCGTCATCATAATACCGGGCTCGGTATAATTTGTTTTTAACGATTTTCCTTTTCATTGTCGATTATTATTATCATTATCGTGACCATAACGAGCAGCGTCGCCTATGAACAATGTTCTTCGTCCATTTTTGTATACGAGTTTCATCTACGCTTAATGTACTACAGAGACACGAGACAAATAATGAAAATGAATTTTCATCGAGATATTGCCAAACGTGTCAAATTCGGATACTTATCAAATTTCGGCAAAGGCAGAAATTTTGGAAAAGTCTCGAGAAGTTTGACAACAACGTTCGGCTTAGATTGGCAAAGTTTGGATAAGATCGGTAAAGTTTGACAAAGTTTATTTAGCAGCAATTAAAGAAGTTGAGAAAAAATTCTTTGTATATATGTTATAGAACTGAACTTCAAACGGACTTTTCTAGACTCTGTCCAAAAAATTACTAGATTTTGACTAGTGTTGTTAAACTGACAAAAATGTTCAGAGCTCGTCACACATTGACAAGCTTTGCCAAGTATTCTCAAGACTTAATCAATCATAACCAAACTTATTACCTTATACGATTTGCATAACTTGTCGATCCATAAATGCTTTACCGAACTTTACCAGGCTTTGACAGATTTTTCAAGACTTTGCCAGACCGCCAAGCGCCCCGATTGACGACGACGTGTTCGGCAACCTTTGTCAAAGTCCTGGCAAAAATTTTAACAGCTTAATTTTTCCCACCAACCAGAGAATAATATAATGTTTTATTATATTTCCGCCTGTGTTTTAGAGGACTGGACCGGGCCGATTAATTATTTCCGTAATTTACCTTACACCCGACTGTCAATGAGCAACAATCGGCAAATAACCACGAGGACCCTCTTGATAATAGGCAATTCCGATCCGTACGTGTCGCTGGAAAATATCGTGCAGAGCAGCGAGTACGTCGAGCAGTTCAGCGTTAAAGTTGTGCCGGGCGCTGGCCATTTCCCGCATCAGGAAAAGCCAAATGTAGTGAACGAGTCGATACTCAAGTTTCTTATCGGTATGTATATAGAAAATAAAAAAAAAAAACGATTCTACATCATGAAAATGTTCTTAATCCTTTCACAATATCTTCTTCACGTTGTATACGCGCCTGTTAAAAGTGACTGACTAAAATTTCATGAAAATGCACTGAAGTTTTTCTTATTTGTTGGCATTGAAATTCGTTTAATCGAGACACGAATGGTTCAATTTGGACTGAAATTTTATAATCTACGCTAATATATTTCAATGTAGGCTTGAAAGAAAATTTCATCGTCAGTGCAGAAAAATGTACCAATCCTCGCGGAAATTTTATAAAAGTGCAATAAAGCTTCTATCATGTCTTATCTGTTAAAAATTCTTATTGAAATTATAAATTTTATTGAGCTCATTATTAACATATACACGCACGCTATACCTTCATGCAAATCATGCATAATAAATGCGTCAATGATAGTCTACACATTCGCGTACAATGTTATAATTAGGAAGTCTTCAATGGGCTTAAATACTAAAAAAGGTCATTTTTGCCACTCGCAAGAATATAAATAATACTTCTTCAATTAATTAAAGTAAATCCTTATTAATGAAATTTTGATATGAAATCGGCTTAAAATTACATAAATTAAAAAGATGTTAATAAAAAAAAAGACCTTCATTAACTTATATTATTGATTTTACAAATAAATAAAGTAGGTTCTATTCGCTACCAGTAATGGACATAAGTATAGGATATCAAGCAATAATAAATTATATATTACACACATATTCAACAACAGTATTAATCCGAACTATCAGTGCATATTTATAAGTTTTATATAAACTGCATCAAAATTTCAGTGATCTTCGTGGATATTTCATGCACTACGAATTGCAAGGAAAAATTCATGGGATATTTCATGAATATCGATTAACATATGGCTTAAAATGAAAATTCATAAATCTGTTCCAAAATGAAATTTTATTGTCGAAAATTTGAAAATTCAGAGCTTTACTTTTTAACAATGTGTCTATATATATACATTGATTACACGTGCATCAATAAAATTAATTTTTCCTACTTTGAATTAAAGGCAATCCGATCGCGGAGAAAACACCGACGAAAAGCATCGTGTCCTCGTGGCTGGGATCGTTGAGCACCACTGTGAAATACGGAAATCAGGTGTTCGACGCGGTACAGAAGCGAACCAACGGGGTCGTCAACAGCCTGCCGAGCAAAGCCCTCTACTTGGGACAGACGAGCTCGTAAGGAACGTCGGAATTGCGCGCATTGACGCGCGAATCGATGAAAAAGCAATTTTGTTTCTATATAGATGTGATATATAAACCGATACGCGTCATGGCATGTGTATCTTAAAGACTTGACGATATGCTTGGATTTACAATGTGAGTAAACGTGCGTTTAGGAAAAAAAAAACAAAGATAACTAAAGGCGAAGAGTTATTTTGTTTAAAAACAAATAGAAGAATATAAGAAATCATTTGGTTGGAATAAAAGTAGGAACAACTAGTTTTTTTTTAAATATATATATATGTCAACGGTGAATTTTGTGATCATATTTAATATATATATATATATACAATAATATTGTACAAAGACTATTCGAAATATAAATGCGTGTATTTTAAATTAAATTGTAATTGTAACTTAACAACGTATAGTATATATAATAATTATCTTTACTATTTTAAACATCAGCGCCGTCGTAACGTTAGATACATACAATACGATAAAATCATCTAATAGTTTTCGAAATATCTAAGCGATTTTAAAATTTATTTCTTTCTTTTACATAAACATAGTTTATAAAAAGCACTATATTCTTCTTAGCTTCTCTCGAACGGTAAAAAGAGTTCAAATGAATATAATGATAAAGTAAATATTAAATACTATTTATATAATGTGTGATATGAAATAAATGTATAGATTTATATAAAATATTATCAGTCTCGACTAACCTCGATAAATAACATTTACAATTGCGCACCACTGTCGCAACAAAAAAAAATTTATAACGTGTCCAGTGTACGATACGTGTCTATAAAAAATTTTGTAAAAAAAGAAAATTTGCGACTCCTAGCGTTAATTTTTAAGCTTTACTTTTCTTCGCTGACTTCCTGAAAAATAAATAATTTTAAGTTATATATATATATATATATATATATATATATATATAAATATATATTCTATGTTATATTATAAATTATTAAAGTAAATTATACGCTCGTAGCAATCATAATTAACATACTTTCCAAAATTTTCTCCATCCTCTATCGTCTCTGGCAATTCACAATTCATGGTTTCGGGCAAAAGTAGACACAGACAGGCTCCGATTATTGGCCCGATGCCAAACAGAAGTGGTGGTAGCCAAGGCTGTACGTTTCCCTGAAATGTTTGAACGTTAAAACATTGAATTAAAAAACAAAAATCATTCGTTCCTTATTGTTACCTAATAAAGTATATCGATATATTTTATGTATAGCTGTCAATCAGAAAACATAAAACAAATGGAAAAATATTTAATCTGGTAACAAATATATATTTAATGCAAAATTAATACGTTTTTCATTTTTATTATTTTTAATTCATAATTTGGATAAAATAGTTAGTAAAGTATATTTGTTACTTTAATCCGAATGTTCAAGCTGTATTACGAAGAGCATAATTATGTATTTACTTTATATTATAAGATTTTACATATTATTTATGAAACGAACACGTATTTGGATATTTTTAAGATTTACTGCTCATTAATTTATTATTATTATATATATGCATATATTATATACCGTAAAGCTATAACACAGATTTACAAAAATAAATTTCTGCAAATCACACCGAAAGCTCATCCCACTGTTTTTCAATTAGCTCAAACTGAATTTAAATCCGATTAGGTCTGTTAACCCTTAACGCTGTGTCAGACCCAATGCCATATGAAGATAAAAAATTTACGTTTTGAAATTACGTATTCTATACTGACTTTAATTTGACTGCAATAAAATTAGCGTTCAAAATGTATCAAAATTTAAGCAAAATAATTGACTTTCAAATAGAGAATATACGTATTTCAAACAATTATTGACGGTCTCCAAAAATTGGCCTTCAAACTTAAAATTCATAATGTACGGCATGTAGAACTTTTTCTCGATTAAATGTTAATCTATAGAGTTTCTCCCCGTCATTATCTGATGAGGAGCCGTAGCGAGCTCGAAACGTTGGACAACCTCGGCAGGTCTTCATTTAGGTAAAGGTGGTGGAGACAGTCAGATTGCACTTTACACTTTAAAGAATTTTTTTCAGCTAATATTTTTTTATTTCACATTAGTCTACGGGGTGATTTTAAACAAGAAGAGTCCGACTGTCATTATAATTTTCAATTAATTATATATTTATATGCATTAGTATTGATATAAATATATATTGATATGAGTATGTATCTTTTTTAATTTATTTAATTGGACTGTAAGACCAATAGAAATATGTATTAATTCATCTATAGAGTAATCTAAAAATCATATTTTTTGAATGTATTCTTTAAACATTAATGACTTATGATGAAATATAAAGCTTAATTTTTAGATTTCAGTTTCTATTATTAATACTCCAAAGAATTTTAAATACCACGAAACGATCGAATTCTGAACTCTTGAATTTCATATTGGTAATGAGAAATTCAAAAATCCAACCAAAAAAGCTATAAGTTTAAATATCCCAGATATCTGATAATGAATCATTCTCTATTGAATCTGACGCGATACAGATTAACAGACGCCTCGAATCCAATTTCATCAAATCGAAAAATATATATAAAATCTTTGCTCACAAAACTTTGGTTACCAGTTTATAAAAACTTCTTCTTTTTTTTTGTAAACCTGAATGTGTAATTGACAAAACTTGAGCTGATCTACATTACTATGGATAGAATTTTTGCATAAAAGACAAAAAAAAACTATTTTTAGGAAATCAATCAATAAATATATGATTTTAAATAACTTTTTATATTTCACAGTAGACATAAGAGTGAAAAAAAATCGTTTCCATAAACAAAAAAAAAGATTTACTCGATACAAGATAAGTTTATTGAAATCCAAATTCATTTATCTTTAATTTAATGAATATTTTGCTTAATTCAAGAAAACGTTTTACTTGCGACAACTCCAACAAAAACTTACTTGATAATAAAAAAAATTTTTCAGCGAATAAATATTTAATCCAAAGGATGAAAAAAAGGAAAATAAACAAAAATAATAATCTACGTAATAACAATAATAATAATACCATGTGTTATATAAATAGCAAATCTTTCTTTTACAATCAACATATCATATATATATACACACACACACACACACACACACACACATGTGAACATATTTACCATCGTAGCGACATAGGGCGCGATCATACTGCCGATCCTCGCGCAGATGCTCGCGACGCCGACGCCGACGTTCCTCACCACCGTGGGGAAGACCTCGCTGCTGTACAGGTAGACGGTCGGGAAGGATATCGACATGCCGGCAATGCCGATCGCCGCCAGGGTCACGCGCGTCGTCGGATCCTCGAAGAGGATGAGCAGCAGCAGCATCGCGCCGGAGAGGGCGCTGCCGCCCATGAGGATGCGCAGCCTCGAGACCCGCGAGATCAGGCAGAGGACGACGATGGTGCCCGGGATCTCGACCGCCGCTGTACGAAATAACACGGGTACTTGTGTAAATGAGATGTGCTCGAGGGCTTTCGTCGCTTTAGGTCGCTATACGCTACTTGCTGGATCGAAATTAGATTTGAAAGGAAATACGGTGGATTTGCTGCTGTTTAAACAATGTTGGGATTTTTTTAAAAATTGTTTTTAACGAAATATGTTTATATATACAATCGCTGCTTCACTTCTGTTTTATACATTTTATACAGTGAAATATGCCTTTTTTAAAAAAGTAATAGCAATCTCATTATAAGTAAATATATAGTACCACTTTCACGAATTTCTAATATACTTCTAGAAAGCAGGTCGTTTTTATTATGAATTTTGAAAGCTTATGCTTAGATCATGTATTTAACATTATATATATATAATAAGTCAAATTTACAAAGTTTAAACAGATTTCGTGCTCGATATATTTTATGTGATAAAAAGTGAACTCAATAATTAGTAACTTTCATGTGTAATTTTCACCGTTGTATTCTTTAAAAACTCTATTCGTAAATTATGCCAAGTAACAAAGTGGGGTATAATACGTGATTCTAGATAAAATTATATCAAAAAAAAATTTTTTATGGATTTTTAAACACAAACACTTTTGTATTTTTTTTAAAACTTTAAATTGTATTTGACGTATACTTTGCACTTAGAACCACATATTATAATAATTATATCGAAAAAAATATTACATACACTTTACGATAACGATGGAGTTTCTTCTGTTAAAAATTAATATGTATTTCCAATACTTCTATTAGAAATGGGGTGAATCTGTTTATAATAATAAGCATTCCTGCATAAAATATTTTAACCGCTTAAATACAAAAGTTCCCATTTCATAGGAAATTTATTATACACGTATAAAAAAATCATATATTTATATAAATTACAAAAATTTAAGAATGTCATTTTTTAATGCCTATACCTATATATATCTAGTAGTACCTATAGCTATCCAGCGTAAGAATATAAAATAAAGTTTGATGTTTATACGTACGATAGAAGTATAATAAATTTTATTTATATATTTATTGTACGATGAACGTCCTGAGTATCCTCAATACCGGAGCGCACGCTTATATCCAGCTCGATTCAAAATAAGTATTAAAAGTACGAGTATTAAATATTAAATAAGTATTAAAAATACAAAAACAAAATAGCTTTGGTACTCTTGATTAAAAGAAATTTACATGTATACATTATACGCCCATATGCCTGTTTTTTAAATAGAAAATTATTGATAATAACTGTACAGCGTGGTTTATACGAACGTTGCTTCCATTCGGAAATTCCGAGCTGTTCTGGAAAACAGCAACTTGTCTCAGATGATCGAAAAGAAAAAGGCAACGTATGTTCGGAAAAGTAATTTGTCAGATTCATTATCAATGTGTACGAAAAGTTTTGAGTAAAATTTAATTTTAAAAAACATTATTTAACGCAAATATTATTTCTCGTTGATTTAAATCTATAGTTTACAATTGCTAATAGATTATTTAGTCCATTGTAAATAATAAAAGCATTGTATTTTTTTTTAAATAATCACAAATTATATGTACCATCCGGCAGAAATTATGAAATTGCCGAATAAATCACGAACTAAAAGAAAAAGTTCCCTCTCTCTTACATTAATTTCTCGGCATCGTGAGCTTTATGCGGTTGTTCGAATTTATGAATAACTATTCGTACATCTTAAACTCCAATTGGCGAACGACTTAATTTATATGAGTTCTAATTTGTCCAGGGCCCGACGTACGTGAAATCAATTTTCATAATTAAAGGATCAACGTAGCGTACTTTTATTTTCATTGTGCTAACGGATTAATTTCTAAAGTGTATAGTGAAAAATTTCGTAAAGGAATATTATATAGTTTTGAAATTATTCGGTAGAAGATTTATACTTTGAATAAGTTAAGGTGGTTCGAGTATATAACTCTAATTACTGGTGACTTACATGAAACCAGTCTTCAGTGTTTTATAGAACAAAGCTATAGAGTTTGAAAAGGATAATCCAGCGAAGTTGACGTTCGATTTTTTTGTGAAAAATCATATTGAAAATAGTACCTACTGCATGGTCAATAAAGATATGGCATTTCGTGCTATTTTTTTTTTTTTTTTTTTTGCTGCAAAAATATCGATTTACCTGCTTTACATCCAAACCGAAGGTCTAAATAACAAAACTAAATACGTCAATCGTGTTTTCTGTATTTTTTAGCTCCTTACCGGACACGGCAGTGTTGACGAAGATATCGCCGTCCAGCTGGCCCATGTACTGTGCCAGCCCGAAGAAGCAGATCCCGCAGACGAACCAGTTCGCGCAGACGCAGAGCGTCTTGAGACGGAGATTCGGGCTGCGGAACAGGTGCGTGACGTTGTACTTAATAGCGGGCTCCGCGCTCTTGGCGTCGGCGGCGAGGCCCGTCGCCTGGCCCTCGATCGCCGCGGCCACGTTGCCGGGGGGAATGCCGTTCCTCGCCGCGGCCCTCGTCAGTATCGCCTCGGCCTCGCTGGTCCTGCCCACCGCCAGCAGCCACCTCGGCGATTCCGGGACGATCCTGGATCGCACGCCCTCGTTCGTTTATCGTTACACGTAATAGCGTGGATTCGCGTACGGAGTTTAATTTTTTAAAGGGAGAGGGAGGGGCAGAGAGTGTGCGAGGAGGAGAAAGAGCGCAACGGTGGCGCGTTATTTCGCAGGCCTCGTTTCACGAAAGGATGCGTGTTAATTAAGGCTGCTTATATTAATTTTAAAAGTAGAATACTTTAAAAATGCAATAGTGTTTATGATGTATGAATTCTTTTTTTCTCATATACAATGATTAATTTCTATATTATATATATATATATATATTATGGCGAAGGAATTTCAATTTAACAAATGAAAAATCCATTTTCTTCAACACCATTCTCAGAAGTATATTATAGCTTTGTCGTACTGACAGATGTTAAAATTTCAATATACGTTTTGTTCGATACATTAACATTTGTGATGGAATTCCGTCTCTGTAAAGAGATTTAAAAGACACCTTTTTTTTTAAAGCGCAAGGTATTTCTTTCTAACACCGCGCATACAATGCTTGTAAAGTTTAATTGTTTAATTCGTTCTGGCTATTATTCAGGGAGCGCAAAGTTGTCAATAACGGAGCAGCGATTTATTTAGCATAATTCAAAAGCGGAAAAATAAGATCGCGGGAGATAAAAAAAAAAAAAAACGATGCGCACAAATATAATGTGTACGCGTAGAATACGCCGTCCTTTCACATTCTGTGCTACAGGCACGAATTTAGACGCGCACGTGCGCGCATGTGTCAGTGTACGCGCGCGTGCGTATGTGTAAGTTTGTGTTTGCATGTGCAAACTATGCCCCTGGAATCACTTACGGATGATTGGCAGCGTTTTATTCGGTTCGTAAACATGTAATGATCCCGCCGGGTGAAAAGATCGACTAGTTTGAGCCCGGCGCGTTTACAAATACGGGCAGTCGAAGGATATGCGATGCATGAGTAGCGCGACAGAAACAGAGAGAGAGAGAGAGAGAGAGAGACACGCGCGCGCACATACAAGTATAATGTTTAAACTTAAATGCTTGACACGATTCTATGTGGCGAATGCGCGTCTCGATCTCAACAAAAAATCTGATACAGCGCCGTGTATGTCGCGAGTCAATGACATATACGAAATGGGCGATTCTCTTATAGAAAATGCCCATCTCTTTAAATCGCTATATTTATATATATATATATATATATATATATATATATATATATATATATATATAATAGCTATATACTTGCACTTTACTATAAATCAAAGATGAATGGTTTAAGGCCAGATCGATATCCCCTTTGTATCGCACTGCTCCAAGGTATGTTAGGTATATATGCATTGTATAAAGCGCGGATTTAATTTACGATTGTCGATTTAAATAGAATTTTATATGTCGAACCTTGATTGTTTTGCCATTTTCTTTGTTTTATTGAACAGCACGATATGACAATAATAATGGAGAATTTAAGATAACAAGGCTATAAACAATCCTACAGAATCAGCTTTATAACATATTCGGTATTAAAAACAGTGTTGAAGAAATATGGAAACTGATGCAACACTCGTGCAGTTTACTTCTGTATATATAGTTTCTTGTTTTTCAAACACATCTGTGTAAGTAAAAATGGAAGTAAAAAGATCTCATTTAGAGACGAATAAAAGCTACATGTAAATTGTGCATTATAAGATTGTTATGGCTACATTGAATTTATTACACGTATTTTTGGTTAGTATTATTACTCATGCGATATTGATTGATTGAACTATCCAAAAACAAAATAGACGCACGATTATAGAAAAATGTATATTAACATCTCTTACTTTTGGTCCGGCAAAAGAACGTAGGATTCATCAAACTCACCAGTAGTAAGAGAGCAGCAATATCGGCGGTATCGTTACAGCCATCTGAAATCCGTACCAGGTCCTCGTTAAATACGATATTAACGGATTCAGTAAGAAGCCTAATAAAAATGGCACGTGGAACAAAACCGATATGGTCGAACGCCAGTTCGGCCCCACGATTTCCATCACTGCAAGAAATACAACGATTGTAAAGGCGCGTCATGAACAAAAAAAAAAAAAAAACAAAAAAAAAAAAACAAGAAAGTAGTTAAAGTATACATTAACGTATGATACGAGAAACTCGAACAAACGACTGATTGCTTAATAAAGATTCGACTCACGTAAAACGAAACTGACGAGCATAGTTCCACCCGTAGCTACAGCGGCAACGAACTTCAGTGCCAAAAACAGCTCGTACCAGGGAGAGAATATCGTCAGTAGTCCGGTTACCGATTGTATCAATATCGCGATCATCAGTGGTATTTTCCTGCCGATTCTGAAATTTTCGTAATTTCACGGGAATAAGCCAGCTTAAGCATATATTTCATTTTTTATTACTGCCCATGCCAGTTGTTATAGATATATATATATATATATATATATATATATATATATATATATCTATATATATATATATGTTTATATACCGATTTACCTGTCGGACATGGCGCTGAAAATCATGTTACCCAGTAATATCCCAAACATTGTGCAGGACTGGGCGAAATTGGCAAGCTGCTCTCTGTCGCACACCAAATCCCACTGCGATAAAGGGCATAGATAATAAGGGTCATTACCATATATAGTAGATTTATTATTATTTTTTTTTTTTTTTTTTGTATCTTATTACACGTGTAAAAATGGGAGGATTTCCAAACCTGCGTGACAATGGTCTCCTTGAAAATGCTCCTGTCGTAGTTGAAACGCGTGCACTTTTCCAGGGTGCCGTTGCCCAGGTCGATCAGGCACTTGCGCGGCTGCGTGAGATTGTCGCGGGCGAGCGGCCAGGCGCAGGTGAAATTGACGGGCGGCGCCAGGAAGACAATGGAGAGCTGGTGCCAGGCGACGGGAAATTTTACGAGGGAGACGGCGACGGCGATGATGATGTGCCAGGGCCCGAGGCTGCCCATTGCCTCCTGCACGAGGTCCACGGTACTTTTATCTGCGCGCATGAGAACGACACGCGGTATAAAGTCGTGTAATTTGATTGTATAATAAAAAGTGCTATATATGTGTAATAATACGGATAAATCGGTGCGCGGAGAAATATAAATACTCGTATAAATGGCAAATCGATCATTCTATATTAATAAATAGCAAAGAAAATCTCTATATTGCAGTATTATGCTATAATTTAAATATGATTTTCTTAACTATTTCTGCTAGGTGTTTTTTCACCATATGATACAAGTTTCTTTGGATTTTTTAGTCGTGAAATCTAATTTATACTATATACAATGATAATTAATAAACGCCATTCATAAAGAATAAGATCATTCAAAATAATCTAAACAGCAATTTCAAAATTTGCTTTTCCAATAAAGCGGTGCAAATTAATAAAAATAAAAGTATATCGATCTTATCGAGTATACTCGCAGGGAAAGTTTTTCGTAAAAATACACTTACAATATACAAGTGCAACCGCGATAATACGTAAAGCAATAATTTCGTCAGCTATATTAATATCATACTATAATTTATTGAACATCGGATCTTTATTTTTGAAAGAAGAGCCTTTATACGTATAGGTAAGTATGTAAGGACAATAAATTCCCTTGATAATAAACGTATTTAATTTATCTAAATGTATATCCTTACTTATAAAAATATAGCAAATATCTGAATATCGTCCAATTTTACATAAATGATAGGTTATATATGCTCGTGCTTTTTTAAGTGGATAAGTAAAAAATCAATATGTATGTCATGATCGTACAAAAGCTATGACGTCTATACAGTCAGTTATTTAATATTATATATATATATATATATATATATATATATATATATATATATATATATATATATAATACAGATAATTGCGTGTTAGTTAATTATTTTCCGTTCATTTTTAGTTTCAAATTCAGCAAAACAGAAAGTTAAAAAATTTATATTTATTTTAGGGAATTTTTTATTACTATTGTCATTCGTTAAAAACTTCAATGATTTTTTTCACAACCTGTTAAATTCTGTATCAAAGAAAAAAAAAGAATATATATATGGGCTTATAATTCGCATAAAGATACAGTGCTTAGTGGTTGGTCTTCCAATCTTTATACCATATAAATCAAAAAAATGTTCTAATTATTGTTTTTTAAAATTTTCTGCGTATTATTAACATTTTTCAGTGAAACTATCTTATGAACCCGAAACTCGAACCGGAATTTAAAAAAGATGATAAATGGGGCACCGAATTGAAAGTAATATCGAGTAATTAGGTGTGTGTATTCAATATTGCAATATCTTAAATCAATGGAATTTAAGATAACAAATTATGAAAATATTGCCAGATTATCTGATAGATAAAACCAATTTCTTATTGTGATATACCTTATAAGGCCCAATAAGTTTCATTAGCAGCTAAATCAAATTATGAAACATTTCAGCTCTAATATTATTATGAGCGTGTGTGTATATATATATTGAAATGAACTCCTGCAATAGACGTAGAATTTTATCTATATAATCTATTAATAGATCGTACCCTAAAATAATGATTTGTCTACATTTCGACAGGCATGCCTGACAATGACACACAATAAAGATAAAGTAATAAAGAAAATATTGAAAGCCAATAAAATTATTTAAATAATGGAAAATTAATTAATAACTTGGATGAACCTAATTATCATACATGTACAGGTGATTATAATAGAGATGAGGCATATACGAATCTCATTGGTATGTCAAACTAACAAAACCGTTGTTTCGCTTAAGCTGTAATGCATAGATAATAATTCATTCTTAGGCATTTTTGCTTGGTAAATTATATTGAAAAGTATGCCAAATATAATGGATTCTAACAATACATTAATACTAAACAAAGAATAGTAAGAGTGTATATAGCGTAAAATATGTCTGTCAGAAACGAATCACATATTCATTAAAACAGTATTAATAGAATTATTTGACCCAAAATATTTAACTGCCAACTATATAAACGTCTATTGTGGATATACAATTATAATAGTTATATTATTTATCATTATATATTCATTCCGGTATTACATTAATTTTTAAAGAAGAAAAACAATTTGTATAAATATAAAAATATCTATGGAACTAGTCAGCTATATACATACTACTATATATTTATGATAATACTGAAATATGCTAAAATTACGAGCCAAAAAATAATTTTGATATTCTTCACTAAATGCCAAACGTTTTGTAAATTCTATTACGTGGTTATAATCTATTTTACAATAGATCTATACTTTCATGCCGCTACTTCGTCTATATCTTGCATTCGGAAATCTTTAAGTAATGCTTGTCCGTGTACTGTGCTTAGCATTTTCCGATTAAAACACGTAATTTCATTATTTTTTATGAAAGTATTTTTAATCGTTAAAACTTTAAATCTTATTAATAATTTACTGCCAATTTTCTTTTTTTTCCTTTTTTTTTTTTTAATAATTTGCAATTGTTTCGTAATTCTGAAATTGTTTTTGACCAGGAAAAGCAGCGGAATTAAATCTTATCGCGACACGATGGACGCATTAGTTTTATTTTATTTTTAGAAGAAAAGAAACTGTTAACTGTGAAGCCACGGGAAAATTAAAGATATAATGCAACAATATGCAGAAGCTACAATGGAACCGAATATTTAGAAATTGTTATTACTATAATTAACAAATTTTCGTTATTTATATCTTGTTTTTATAATTTTTCTTTTTACATTTCCCCCTCTACGAATGCGCGAAACTAAGCTATCGATTTTGTTTTATGAGTTATCAAAATATTTCTACTGAAAGTTGCATCAGCCAGCCTTCTCCCAAACTGTAATAATTCGATGTTCAAAAAATTTCACTCATTAATCTACAAGCACGCGCGCGTAATATTTATGCTAACATCCGTATCTTTCCAAATGATCGAATGAATTTGAATAAATAAGTATCTGCAGTTACATATTTTTAAAGACGATTATATATGCGTTTATCTCTGACGAAAATATTTTATACAACATCTTCTAAGTTCTGATAGATTTTGGTGCAGATACTGCACATGCTCAATATTCCACAAAATGGATTTTATAAGAATTCTGCATTATTCTCGTGATTTATCAACGAATATAATATTCTGTAACATCTTGCTAGCTCTGGAGCAAGCGTCCATTCTAAAACGGGTAAAATAAGTTGTATATATATAGAATTTGAAATTAATCAATATTTTTATCGGTCTTACAGTCTTTATACTATAATAGATTATACTAAAAACATGACAATGAGAATGTCCTTGTTTATGATCACTCCCGAAGAATCTGAAATACAAATTACTACTAAAAATAAAATTAAATTAGATTAAAAATTAAAAATAATGAAAATCCTAATAATAAAAAATAAACTATATTCGGTGTTAGCAAGGGACAATCTAACTGACCCCAATACCTTAAATTTAAAGTGAATTAAAATCTATTAATTTTAATGAAAAACAGTCGACATAAGTACAATTTTTAATTTTTAAAATATAAAAAAGTTAAATTTAAAAAATTTGTATTATGCAAACGCGTCATTATTTCCGATTGTTGATAAACAAACGTTTTTTATTTACTTTTTTTCTACGTATGGAGTACTTCAAACACACTGACACAAATAAAATGATGCTTATAAGAGATAAGTGAAAATTACTATTATCCTAATTGCTATAAAATTATAGAATGGATAATAATCAAGAAAAGTGTGTCGTTGATAATAATTATAGAAAAGCGAATGCGCACTGATGCGCAGGAAAAATGACTTTTTCAATTATAATCTGCTCGAAAATACGCGCTGAAAAATTGAAGAAAAAAAAAGAAACAAAATTCCTAATTCCCAATTAAGCCAATCGTTATATTATTTCCAATTTATATATCGATCGAATCGTCTACGTACGTAGAAAAGTTGAAAGTTTTTCGATAAAAATTTCGTAATAAATAACGCAAGGAATCGCAAGCGATAAATACGTTCGAGGATGAAAAGGCTAATTTGTATTATAAATAAAAATTATACGTCTGTCCTCGTGTCAATCCCATAATATACGGTGTGCTCAGAGCCGCGGATATAATGCGGATGCGAAAAAGAAAAAAAATCAATGATTTATCGCGCGTTGGGGATGCGCAATCCCGTGGAATTTGGTCGCTCGAGGCGCGTCGCAGCGCCAGCCCCGTCGAAGAATCGCCGCGAGCGCCTGCCCACGGGCTTTTTTGTTTTTTTTTTTTTTTTGTTTTTTTTTTTTTACATTAATACGCGCATAAAAAGAACACGTTTCAGCTTGCAATACCGGGGATTTTATATTGGCGATTTACACGCGTATGGCGGCTATTGTATGCGTTTTTATACATTATATACAAATCACGAGACGATACAAACATTTATAGATTGTTGCGAAATGATCATTCCGAATATTTATTTTATTGAATTGCATATTAATTTCTAAAGCTATATAAATATATGTGCAGCTTTATATATACGCGCGGAATTGCGAATAGTAATTGAGTCCTCCGATTCGTGTATATATGGGCATATATATATATATATATATATATATATATATATATATATATATATATACATGACAGAGGCCGGCTATCCGGAAGTGCATTTTGCACGAGAGCGGCGACGCTGAAGCGCCGAATCCGGATCACTAGACTTGTATGCGAGCGAAAACGGAACGAATGTACCGAGCTTCAATTTAAAACAATTAACCGAATACAGGAGCAAGGGATAACTATCGCACAATATACGCATATATCTATAGATGAATGCATATCTATATATGATTGCATATAATTGTTTATTAATATGAAAAATATCAAAATATGAAACAAAAAAGTCAAGAAAAAGTTATTTTATTCAAACGACAAGAAAGTAAAAAAAAATAGAATAAAATAAAAATTTAAGCTATCTATTATACTGAACAGAAAATTTATTAAAATATTCATTAATTATTCAGACGAATAAAAGGCACATATCTCAATCCCAATAATTATGAAGATAGAAATAAAAGACTCTCGTGAGATTGAATAGTATGATAAAATATTAATCGCATTCGCGTTTTTATATGAACACTTCCAACGATAGAATGCATTAAAACAATAAAGTTTAAATAATAAATCTATCGGAATAATCTTAAAATACTATTTTGATACTTTAACAGTAAGATGAGATAGCGTCTGATAAGAAATACATCTACATTATATATGTTGTAGTATATAAATTAGCATATTGATATTTGTATATATACTTCAGAATCCTCAAAATCATCCTTTCAATTTTTTTCAGAACAGATTTTAATTATAAATAGAGCGCTTCAATAAAATTTATCTCAAATCTACGCTGAAAATAATTTTACAATTTCAACCAATTGTATAAAGTCAAATATTGAAAATTTCCCGCAATCACTTTTTCTAAAATATATGTTATTATAAATGCGACAATAATATTCGATAGACTTTCCCTGTCGTATGTATTTACTATACTCAGTTCTCAAATTTTTCCAATTTTAATCTTCCATTATAGTCTTGGACTAGACAAATGTTGAAACGTAAAAAAATATAAAACGTCCTGAATAGAATTTTTCAGTTTAATGTGAAAGAAAAAAAATGCAAGTACATTTTATAACGAACGCGTTCAAACTTCATAGTAAATGTTTTTAAATAACGTTTCTATCCTTTTTCATTTTTTAGCGACCCACATATATAAACGGCTTTAAAATATCGAAGATTTTGTTATTTTTATAATAAAATATAACTAAAAAAAAAAAAATTAGATCGATTACTTCGTGCAACGTATATAGCATTGTTAAAGTTTATCAAACAAATTACTCGAATTGTATCGAAAGCAAAGATTTTTTTTTAATTATTTTTTTTCTTTATTTACGAATTAAAATGTGATTTCATTCTAGTAATCTTTTCTTCGTTGAAAATCATTAACATTTTCCGTTAACATTAACATTAACACGTTTCGATTGTTTTTTTTTTTTTCATGGAATCGAGAGATAGTTTTTATTATTTTTTTTTTATCAGCGAATACAGCATAATTATCGTATCTAATTGTTGCCAAACGAAGCGCGCCATACCCGTCAATTTCATTCCCTCCGCCCGCACAACCCGTCCATCCCGTTACCCAGAAACGAGCCGCGAGCTCGCCGCGAAATTGATCTTCCATCACCGCCGAGCAGCGCGCCGCGCCCTGACGAAGGACGCGAGGCGCCCAACGGCAATTATCCGATTTACGAACGCGCGACGTATCGGGAACAATTGTAAACCCTGGACTGTTCGCCCTCGCCCGATCGCCGTGCTGTTGCGCGTACGCGTGCCGGGCCCGGGCCACGTATCGTCGTCAACGGGCTTACAATAACAATAAAATGACGCAACGATTAGCCGGACGAGGCCGGGGCGCGCCGCGATCCGTCCGTGTATTACTTTTAAAATTAGACCGGCCCGCGCGGCCTTCGGGGAATTATTACGGAGACGGCACCCTCGCGACCGATGTACCTAATATAGACCGGCACCCACGCGCCGAGCGCGTACACGCCAGTCGATCTATTGTATTATATAAACGACCAAAAAAAAAAAAAAACAGAAAAATAAAACGCTATATAATATCTTGCGTATGTCACTGGAATAGATATATATATATATACATATATGCGTGTGTGTGCGTGTCTGTACCCTTTGCCGGCGGCTTCATCCCCTTCGACTGGCCGTCGTCGCGCGGCTCCTCTTTGTTCTGCTCGGCGGCCTCCATTATTATTGACGACGATCCCGATCGTAATGCGCGCGCAAGGCTCTGTACAACGAACTGGCGGCTCCTCGCCGTATACGCGTTTACGGACCGATAATGCGCCCGCCGCGGAAGCTCTCGCCTCGAGACGACAGCGCGAAAGACTGGCGGCGCGCTCCCGCGAAGGTGCAGAGTTAGCCGGGTCGACTATATTATATAGTGGCAGAGCTCTCTCGCTTTAAAATGCCGCGGGCGCGCGCGTGTGAACACTGTGTGTTTTATGTATATATATATATATATATATATATATATATATATATATATGTATATGTATGTATATGTATGTATGATGTATGTATGTATATACACATACATAATATATATATATATATATATATATATATATATATATAGACGCGGGCCGCCCGCCGCGCGCTATTATAAGACTGGACGGCTATTTTGTATTATATATATATATATATATATATATATATATATATATATATATATATATATATATACACGTATGTGTGTTGTGTGTATGTATGCGTGTGTGTGCGCGCGTCTGAGTTAGTGAGTGTGAAGTACAAGAGACAAGTATAGTTCGTATAATATATTTGTATACAGAGACCATTGATCTGATGTGATTCTTTCATGCATCACTCGTGCATGTACTTTGTATACATATTACGCAGATCTATGTCTTATTTATACAAATAAAGGATAAACACGGAGCAATTTTAAAAAGCGAACGCATCGGAGGAAGAGAAAGCGCGAGATCAGATAATGCGGTGAAAGCATTATACTAAATATACGTGTATACGCGCATCGGTAGCAGCTTCTTTTTCGAGAAGGCGAGATTTTTATAGGTCAAAGCTTCCTTCTTTTTTTTTTCTTTGGTTAGTTTGGCGCGTTCGTAAGTACAAGATCGGCGAATAATTGTATCCTCGCGGAGATGTAATAGTAAACATAAGAAACGGTAAATGCATTATATATGAATGGTTGCCCGCAAATTCTTCTGGCGCGCATTCTTGCAGTAAGTAAGATTGAGCTTTGCATTACTTTTTATTATATTTTCTCTGAGATTTTTTATTATTGTTGGAAATAGATAAATATGAAAGAATGTGAATACCAGCAGTAAATGCTTTTATCGATTTATATTCTAAATTAGACGGACATGTCGAGTGCGTTTATATCCCGATCGCAAGTTCTGTTACAGTAATAAATATATTACTTCTAGCCAAAAATACCGGGAAATTGGAATTAAGCTTTTATTTCTAAGTTGACACTATCGTCATTCTCATTTGAGTCGATTTGCGCGACAAAATATTAATTTGCTTTTGATATACGCATCCTTTTCGATACAGTTCAGAGGGGATTTTTCCTTTTTCGATAATGTCTGAAATTAATCAACAATGCAATTCGATTAAATATTGTGAGCGAAACGAAATTTCTGCTGCCGTAATATTTAGACTATTATAGGAGACCTTCGGTGAGCAAACTCTATCGAAATCAAGAACAATTGCGAATGGTACAAAATATACAAAAAGGGTCGAAAAAGCGTTCAAGTCAAGGCACGGCTAGTTTGATCATCAACATCAACTGATGAGCTACACATAAAAGAGAATAGTTAAAGATAATTTTGCGTGACCATTTGAGCCTCAGAAATGTGAGGTCTCGATTGGTGTCAAAAAAGCTCAATTTCATCAAAAAATAGCGCCGCGTCGAAATGTGTCAAACAATTCTTTCCGATTAATAAAAAAGTGAGTGGAGATCCAAAAAAATCATACCAAAAAAAAGTAAGTCAAAAATCAAAGTCACGTTATCGGTTTTTATCTTTTATGGTGGTGGGGTATATTACGATTTCCTTCTATCCGGTCCAACTATCAATAAAGAATATCATTTGGGTGTTATGCGTCTTTTACAGTTGCCTGCATTTTGAAAGTATCAAAACTATGCATTCCGTCTTTTCCAAATAACAATGGTTACTCCAAAGATTTCTCTATCATTATATTTACCTTGCGAACAAGCGCTTAGTCGACAGCTATACTGCGTATTGCAATCGAGTCGTTCTATATATATATATATATATATATATATATATATATATATATATATATATATTATAATAAATAAATTCAGTATTTCTTACCATGTTAATAAAATCTAAAAAAAAAATGTGGATTGAGGGATAAGGTGCAAAGAGGCTCCGCAATCCTTTCTACGCTACGTTGCGGTGCCAACGAATTGGGGACAGGGACAGCCCTTGTCGCAGACAGCAACCGTTGGGCAGAACCGCCGCTCCGGAGCTCGTCGGAGATCGACAGGGAGGCCAATATTGACAAGGCCTAGTAACTTTATCATTCCTAGAATTATATCCTGATCATATTACACAGTGTATTCATTGATTGTTCCAACAATCTCTATCGCAAAACCATAAGTGACTGCACAGTTCATATTTCTAAAGAAAATTAGTATATCACGCCAAAAGTAAATTTCGGTTGACCGAGTAACAGATCGATGCTCGCGCACTTTATTCAGACCTAGTCAACGTCGAAAACGAAATTCAAAATGCCGACGCCCACTAATGTTCGACAAGCTGTCTCATCATCGAAGCGGTTTGATCTGTGGAGGGGGGTCGATTCTCATCGAACTGAGAAAACAATATAGCCGCCCCGTTATTATAGGAATTATCCCAAACATCAAGGTCAAAAAAAGACTAGAAAAGTTCATATGTACATCAGCTGAGTATATACAAGCCGTTACTTTAAATACAGCTTGTAAATACCAAAGAAGAAGGGCTAGCGAATAAGGTGAATACTTTAGAAAATGTTTCAGAACGTATGTTGCTAGCCAGAATTCTTTTCACACCTCCAAAAAAATACATCCATTTTCGCAGTATGTGGTACTCCATCGATGCAATCAAAAAGACTGACTCCAAAGGACATATTTCTAAAACTTGTTACAGAAGTCAAAATTATGGAATATTCAAGAAAGAAGAGCCACTGTGATGCAATCAGATCCAGAAGAAAAGGTTATATTAAAAATAACTTTAGTAGGTAGGATCAGTGCTCTTAAAGGCAACTTTTGATTGATTGATTTAGGCTCATTAGATCACATGTATTATCGAAGTGAATAGTTCGACAAATTTAATAAAATTTGATACATCGTTAAATGTAATTATATAGGCAACGGTGAAAATAGATCTCCATGTGATAAAAGTATATCATAGATATTAAGGCTTTTGTAAATGAAAAATACATTGTGGACAAAATTCAGAATGTACTTAAAATACATCAAAACATATTTTCAGAAAAAAAAAACTATCACAAAAAGAGGTATTTTTCTATTCCGAATCGCGCTAAACGTGCAGAAGCAACACGTACGTTCTCTGATTTATTAAAAATCCGAATTACCATTATCCTATGGGCAGAAGCGATAAGTGATTTATATTTTAAATAAAATAGGACCACTTAGGCAATCGGGAAAGACGTATGAATTATGGTAGGAAAAACCTGAAATAATTAATTATTTGACAGTTTTTGGTACAAAATAAGAATAAGTAGAAAATGACACAAATTAGTTCAAAAGTCTCAGAAATAATAATTTATAGGGTTTATCGAAAATTATAACCGATATTGTATATATGTACCTAGTATAAAAAATGTAGTTATCATTTCGGACATCATTTTTAAGCAAGAAAAAGGACTATTGATAACTGTTAAAATAGATAATGAAAATGAAGTTCAAAAAATTATTATTAATTGTTTTAATAGTGAAAATACTAATAGTAATAATTAAAATAGTACCGCAATATTCAAATAAAACAGGTAAAGAAGTGCGTGATAGAAGTAAAATGTAAAATCCAACAAACAGATTTTTATTTTTATCCGTTATCGTATACAGTAGAAGTTTTACTTGACAGTACTCGTATAATGCAGTAATTATATCTCGAAGGACAAAGACCACTGCAAGATGCGATGAAAGAGGAAATTTCTTCATTGTACGTATGAATATCGTGCATGGTCCTCATTGAGAAACCAGACAGTCGTAAGATCATAAATAGTGAATAGATTTATACGAAAAAAATTAAATTCTGAAGGTTGTTTACGTTTTCGAGCGCGCTTAGCTATAAAAGACTCAAAAAAAAAAACGAAAAGAATTGATTACTAAGGAACATGTAGTATGGTAATAACATTCGGTATAATGATATATACTAAGTCTCACAGCGCAAGACAATTTGTAATCAGATCAGTTGAATATTAAAACTGCATTTTTATATGGGAATATTAGCGACAAGATTTTTATGAAACAATCGGAGATTTTCGTGAAACAAGCACCTAAGTGTTGGGCTGAGCATATTTCAGGTTGGATTAAAAATTTTGGGTTCAAACATATCCGCGTTATTATATATTTAAAGAAGAACGACAATTAATGTTTTTAGCTATGTACGTTGATGATGATGTTGTCGCAGCTATGAGCGAAAATATAATTGACAGATTATTTGACGAGCTGAACAAACATTTGAAAACCGTCAGAAGAAAAAATGTAAATAATTGACTGCGAGTAGAAATTTTATATATTAAGAAAATTATACTCTTATACTCGTATATAACTTAATTGGTATGCTTGTGTTGAAGGAAACTGTGTGTAGTTTGATATCTTTACAAGTAGCTTGTAAGCCTGATATAAATGTCGTTGTAAATTTTATATCGCGCGTCTTAGATAAACCTACTGTAAACTACATTGTTTACTCGTGAGGCGTATTATGCGTATAACACTTTATAACTTTCAGCGATGCCAGAATTTGAGACATTGAAATGCGAAAATCTACCTCTGGAACGGTTTGTCAGTATACAGATGCTGTAATTACATAGCAAAGTAAACGGTAACAATGTGTAACCATATCGACAACTTATGCCAAATAGGTAAGTGCAACTACAACAGCAACAGCAATTATATGGCTTAAAAAATAATTTTCAGATTGTGAAGTAAATATAACTAAATAAAATTGGTGTGCAGATAATATGAGCGCTCTGAAATTAATAAGAAAAATATGGAATATCGTCAAAGGACTGAAAAAATGGACGTAAAGTCTCACTTTGTACGGAAATTATATATGCAAAAGGCGATATAAATGCTAATGACAAAATCGTTGTCAAAATCACGATTTTTATACATATAATTTTAAAAACTCGATTCCCATCGGTTCGCAACCATCGTGTATTCGCCTGACTTGGCACCATTATGACTTCTGGCTATTCATTTGACTCAAGAGCTCGAAAACCGGGGGTGGAACGAATGCAAAAGAATAATTAAAGATCTTTCGAGTTATAAACCAATTTCCGGTATTTTTTAGCCATAGTAGTAAAGTGTTCGAAAAAATATGGTCCAATATTTTTTTAATGATTGCAAGATTCTTTCAGTTAATTTATAAAATATAAACTAAAGAATATTTTTTATCATCCTTACAATCCAACATGTTATTGTTTATGATCACCCTTGTATATTCTAAAATACAAAAACTACTACTAAAAATAATAAAAAAAGGAATGAATATATTATTGTTAGCAAAGGTTAATCTGACTGCTCTCGCCATAAAATTGACCGAATCTATGTATCTATTTCGTCCAATGCTTCGAGCCGCTTCGACTCCTCCTCAGGAATTGGATATTTGTGTAATCTAACAACATTTTACTGTCAATGATATTCCAATAACA
Organism: Sycobia sp. Sy_11; assembly: GCA_018907035.1. Lineage (NCBI taxonomy): Eukaryota > Metazoa > Arthropoda > Insecta > Hymenoptera > Epichrysomallidae > Sycobia > Sycobia sp. Sy_11. The sequence continues at coordinate 3,771,041 of JACCIC010000021.1, forward strand.
TTGCATTTATCATATTTAAAGTGTAATGGTATTTAGAAATATTTGGAAAGAAATACTGAAGAAATTAATATTCGAAATTTGTATATAATTTTTTGTTATTGCATTGGCTTGCATTATTTTTTAAATATTTGAAATAGAATATAATAACTGAGAAAACTTAATTTAGTTTACGTACGTAATAAGTCAATATCATATTTCAATTGTTATATTTCAATTTGAATATGAGAAGGACATTATTTTGGGCGTGAGAAAAAATTAATTATTTGATTTGAACGAAAAGGTTACCTGCCTTCTATTGCTTAATCGTAAATCTTAATCACGGTCAAGGGTAATAATGTTAAAAAATGGATCATAAATGTAAGTTTATAGAAATTGAGTATTTAACGAAGTTCAAAATTGTTAACAACATATTTACAAAGCCGAATATAATAGGCAGCGATGTTTAACGGACAATTACTCTCGATAGAATCTGAATTGCATTTTTCTTTCCTTTCGTATATCAGGTGCGGGGAGGGTAGATTATTACATGTGGGTGAAGAGTGACGCTATTGGCTAAATAGTAAACATCTGCGATGAAAATAGTCCAGTGTAAGAAAAAAAGATGAGGCAGGAGTTTACATGCTAATACTTACAATGCATTAGAAGAGTTGATTTCTAAATTCGTTCGAATTTAGCTTATCTCGATATTGATGGCGAGACCTTGTACAGTTATCATTCTTTACTGTTACAATTTAATGCTCGACTTTACTTCTCGGAGCTTCTCAAACATTTGATCTATAAAATGTTTGCCTAAATTAATTAAGTATAGATTTTTTATAGATACTGAGTAATTGTATATTCTTTAATTTAAGATGTGCAATATTAATTTTGAAATAATATAATCTGTCACTTGTTCTGAAATAACCGATTGAACAGACATGTCCAGCATATTTTTACGGAATAAATGTTATGGTGAAGGCAACATTTTGAAGTGTGTATTGTATGTAATATTTACGTTACATTATTACTTTTAAAATATTTCAAATGTAACGTATCTGGTATATTATAGTTGTAATTTACGTAATGTATAATACAATTTTAATTTCAGTAATATTTAATAATAATAATAATAATAATAATAATAATAATAATAATAATAATAGCAAAGAAACATTTATCTGCCTTATCTGAACATTTGTAAAATAAGTAATGATAGCGCGTCGGTAATATTAAAAAGTATAATAAATAAAAAATCGATCCTTTTTTCACTGCGGATGCCGGTCAAACCACCGGCCACCATTCGTTTTTACCAACACAAATGCGTTACTATATATACACCAATATGAATATCTTCTCAGGATTCCTCACTAACTTACTATCTCCTCTTTTTTATACCGTATAAACAATGATTTAGGTGGCCGGGGGTGTAGTGCAGCTCGATTGCTCGCTGGATCAGATCACTCTGAACCGAAAGTATCTGCGAAATGGTACTTTCTCGTGGTGATATGACTTATATTGAAATATACCGGCTCTTTTGTGATGTACTGAGCTCATCATAGCGCGTAAAGGAGATGTATAATACGGCTTTGTAGTCAGCAGCATCGTTGATAAGAAACAAATGCTTATTCTAAGAGCAGTATTCCAACTGATGTTATAATTTTTAATATTACCAAGAAACTCGTTAAAAATTAATACCATGAAATACAAAATCCAATAATGTTTTCATCTAATACTGACATCGGCTTTGTTATATAAAAATTACATTTAAAGCTTTATAAAAAAAGTTAATTATACAAACTACCTGTAATAAAAAAACTATAGTGTGAATGTTTATCATTTTACCACAAGGCATAATCATTTACTTCTTTCTTTGAATCTGACCTGAAGAAATGGGATTTTTTCTATAAAAAATTTCTTCTATAACTATAAAGTATACCCGGTTTTATTATAGTAAGTAGTTACTATTTATTTTAAGTAAAAATGTACAATATCTTGGAAGTAGAAAAGCGTTCGGCGTTAGATCTTTCAACTTTGCAGACGGTTCGTTTTAGAGTTGGTCAAATTGTTTTTATCTAATAAGAATTTAACTGTATAATTCGAGAAAAATAGTACTTTTTTAGCTACTTTAAAATGTATGTGACAATATTGAATTAAACAGCTCTCAAAATCGAATGAAGAATAATACAATTTATTAGAAAAATCAACGTGAGATTATATTAATTTGAATAATTACTCAAATACCCAAATATATACGTATATATATACATATATATATATATATATATATATATATATATATATATATATATATATATATATATATAAATTAATTTAAGGTAACAAGTTTTGAAGATGAATTAGCTGAAGAAACATTTAAAATAAAATATTTTTATTATATATTTACAGTATTATTTTATAATAATTTCAATTTAAAACATTTCATGTTGTTATGTTTGTACGAATAAAATTATTTTTACATTGTAAATTTGTATTTATAAAACGCATAAAAAAATTAAATCACTTAGTCTATTAATCATCACGAGCAAATTCTGATAATTTACTAGACGCTGATCGTTTTAACTTATTATTTTCATCAACCTGGTCAACACTCAACTTTCTTTTTTTAATATTTTCATCCTCTTCATTTGAATTTAAAGATTCTGCGTTTGTTACCTGAGGGCTAACTTCTTCTTTGAACTTTCCATAAGCTATTTTCATTCGTTGATTAGCATCCAGATCTGGACTTTCGCCTTCCAATTTTTGCTTATTTTTTTGATACCAACTTACAAATGACTCTTTTTGAGGAGCTTTAGTTTTTTTAGGCTTAGGTTGATTAATTATTGGAGAGCATATTGGTTTTTGTGGTTCTTCAATAGTATTTAATCCAGAAAGGCCTGAAATGATTAATAATATTTCAATGGATAAAACGTACTACTCGAGGTTCTCAAAATTTTGAATAAACGCATTTATATATAAAATAAATAAATAGGTAGTTAGGAGATTCAAAACGATCAAAGAGTAGTTAACGATTTTAGTAATAAACAAAAATAACACATTTATGAAATGAACATAGGTATGAAATCATATTAAATCATCAATCATATAAAACAGTTTTTCTTAGTGCTTATGAATAAAAACCTGAGTTCAAAAATTAAACTTCTAACTAAAATCAGTAAATGTCTATTCATTTTTAATTTATCATACCGACTGACTTAAAAACTAAAAGTTTATATTCGGTTTATGTTTTGCTTCTTGATTCATAAACTTTAAGCTACATTTTCTTTTTACCTTTGGAAGTGGGTGTATTTCCCCTTTTTAAAAAAGGATTACTTCTTCGACCAAATGTTTGACTAGGCATTAAGGGCTTAATTTCTACACTAGGTGTTGAAATATTGGGCGTTAAAAGAGGTTCTTCTTCTTCAATCCTTTCAATATTCTCTTCAAAAATATCCTCTTGTGTTGCAGTTTCTTGAATAACTTCATCAGATTCTTTAATTTCAGCAATAGTTTCTATTTTATTAGCTAAAGGAATTCTATTTACACGTCCACAGTATTTTATAGCTAATTCTAAGACTTTCTGAGATGCGATTTGTTCACATATTTCTATCACGCGGAAATCTACATTATTCCGACAAGCAGCCTAAAGAAAATAATAGAAGTTACTATTTTGACATTCTAATACAATAGCAACATAGTATTAACATACTAAAAATAAAGATACTCTATTTGTAATCATTACAACTATTTCTCATTCTTTAATATTTAAGTTAAATATGTAATTGACAATTAATAAGTTAAATAAAATAATGTTAATTATAATTGTAATAATGCAAAATATCCTCCATTCTGATAAAAATAAATTATCAAAATAGCGATCTTTTCTTAATAGACTAAATATTCCTGTTCTAAGACATACACATATTGCAAGCTTAATTTTAGTGAAAAAAATCAGGCAAACACTCTTTGTAAAGTGCCTCAGAAAAAATTTGGTATACAAAAATTGAACTTGAGTTGGTCATCGAGCATCCCCAAATCGTCAAGTAAATTCCAACCTTTAATGATACTTAACAACCTGACATGTTTACTGACTAAACAAACAATGATTGTTAATTTTTTTTAATATTATGTTAAACTTTGATAATTCAAATAAGTAATAAATATACAAATATAAATGCTTTTTAAGAACTAATAACATCATTTGTAATTTATAATCTTTAATCTATTAAGAATGAAGATTTTATAGTTAAAATATTTATTCATAAGAAGTATATATATGTCTACTTATTATTTACAGATACTTACTACTATTAATTCTAGAACAGTATCTTGTTCTTTAAGAGGATTGCTTCCAAGTCGCCATAGTTTCGCTTCTTTTTGAGATTTTTCACTGCTGGGTTCACATAACGGTATAGTTAATGGTATTTCAGTAACGATTGGCCGTGGTGTAGTAGGAGGGTAATGACTTCCTTTGCATAATATGCAACGTGCATTTCTCTCTGACTCACTTATACCAATAATAAAATAATGATCAAATTTACCTTTGTTCTATAATATAAAAATTTTTAGATTTACATCTACTTTAAAAAATTTAGAAGTACTTTTACTTAAACCAATATAAATTTTTAAGACGAGTAATTACTATCTTTAAATTTATAACTAAGTTTTTTTTATAAATTTTTAATTTATAAATTAGACAATTTTAAGTGCTTGATAGAAGATATAAAAAAGTCACCTGTCTGCTTGTATTGCTAGCAACTCTCCATAGTGAAGATTTCCTATCATAAATATTTATTATTCCTTCAGCATCCATAATTACAGGAGAACCAAGATCAGAAAAACCAAGCCACATTAAATTTGAAGCCGGCGAAAGAGGAACTTGTAATGTGTAACTTTTTAAGTTTGGTCCACTGATTCGAATCCACAATAAACTTAAATTCTGATCACCAAATGCTCCTGAAACAATGATTCAAAATTTATAAATTTTATGAATAATAATTACAATTGCAATTTGAGTTCATTAAGAATCATTGATTACATAGTTACGTGATACATTTATACATACTTAGATGAACAATTAAAAGCTTATCAATAGAAAAATCCGAAAAGATTGAAACTAAATATTTTTTTTGATTGATATTATAATAAAAATAATTATTGACAAAAAAATAAAATAATTTACCTATACTAGAATGATAAGTTACAACTAAATTATGTTCGTAACCATTCATGGCAACCACTGGACCAGGTAAAGCTATAACTTCTCTTTGAGTTCCACCAGGCATAAACAGCCTTAAATTTCTTAAACTTGTTGCAACAGCTACAAAATTACTTCCAGCTGCAACTGCTTCTGCTATTTCATCATCGGGCAGTTCTATACTCCATTCTTTATTTCCAGAGCCATATCCTATAGTTTAGAAAAGGACAAATATATTTTAATGTATTATTAATTAATTTAACAAATACCTTTCTTATTAAAATAGTATATTCCAACTTTTTATTTGAATATTTACATTACACATTATATATGCAGTACAATAATATTTTTATTTATGAATCTAGCAGTCATTAATTCTTATATTTAATACATTTTTTAAAGAATCTAAAACATGATTTATTTCAATTAAATAATAATAATATTTGACTGTGTTTACAACTATTGAGATTATAATAATTGTATAATAGGATAAATTCATATATACTATTAAATATTGAGAATTATATATTAAAAATATAAATTTTTTTCACATATCAAATTCTATTTTTCAGTTATATATCAGTTATATATATATATATATATATATATATATATATATATATATATATATATATATGCATATGTACCTTGCAATGCTACAACAACAACTTTACTTGCAGCATTTTCTAACGAAGGTCCGGAAAGTACAAGAGCTTGGGCTGATAATGCTGCCATTGTATGGTGTAAATAATTATTGATATGCATGGCATGATGAACCATTGTATCATGAAAATTAACTTCTATATTACTACTTTCATGATCCTCTGATGTAAAACACATCACTATTCCTACGTCATTCCAAACCTATATTATGTAGAATATTAAAATATATATTAAAAATTATAGTACTGAAGATATTCTATAATTTACCATATAACGAGATAATAAATGAATTGGAGAAGATCCAGGCTGAAACGGCTTTTGTAAATTTATTTCAGGTAAAACTCGTTCTACCACAGATTGTTTTTCTGATGTATCAGATTCACTTTTTTCATCGTCATCAAGAACAGATGCTTTTATTTTACTTAATGATATTAAATTATCATCATCTGCCAAATCATTGTCATAATCAAAGTTGTTATCAGCTGCATGTCCATTAGGAAGAGATTCTCCATTCAACTCATTAGTTAAAGGAGATTTATCTCCCTTCTTTGATATATGCTTAATAAATCAATTCAAAAATATTAATCAAACCTTTAACCAAGATTATTTTTATACATTACAATTTAAATGAATACATACAACTTCAATGCATGCAAGTTGTCCAAGAGCATCACAATATGCTAATTCATTTGATTCATTTGGATTCCATACAAGAGAAGTAATTTTAGCATTCCGTCGATGTTCAATATATCCAATTACTTCATTATTTTCAACATCCCAAACTATGATTTCGCCATAAGTAGAACTTGCTGCTAATAGTTTGCCACATTCAGAGAATTTACATATACTTAATTCCTAAAATATAAATTAAAAAATCTTTTATTTCTGTAACGGTTGCAATATTTAATCCTAAAATTGTTAACTTATTTTTTTCATTTACATTTTTTATCTCAGTAGCTTTTAATCTGAATGATTCTTTCCATGTATTTCTTTCTACTACAATAACTTCTTTAACATGTGGATATGCCAAATAATCTCCTTTTATAGGATGGAATGAAGGGCATGCATAAACTTTTGCTGTGAAAAAAGAATTACATTTTGGAACAATATTATTCCAGGTTTGAACTGATCTCTTATTTTTAATACTCCAAACTCTAATTGTACCATCACCACTGGAAGATGCCTATAAGACATTGAAAATTTAAAAAGAAATACAATTTTAATATTATAAAAAAATAAATATATATATAATCATACAACAAATTCTTCTCTTGGATCAAGTGATAATCCTAATATAGGAGCTTCATGACCAGTTAATTCAATATTTTCTAATGTGACAAGATTTGAGACTTGAATGCGCATATCACTGGATATTTTATTAAAAAATTAATTAATCAATTATATTTAAAATATAAAAATATAATTATAAAATTTTTTAGTACCAAGCACCAGAAACAATCAAACTGCTCTCTTTTGTAGTTGCTAATGCAGATATAGTAGATGCAAATCTAGTAACAATTCCTTCTCTTTCTAAATCTGGATGAGTAAGAATTTGTACTGTATTATTGTCATTTCCAACATATAATTTATCTTTCTAAAAATAAAGATTAAGTTATACGTAACTGTAGAATAATAAAATATTTTAAAGGCAATAAATACTTTCGAAATCACAACTGTTGCTTGTTCAGATATACAACTAGCTGATGGATCATCATCCAACAAATTAACCCATGCTCGAACATCTCCATCAGTACCACAAGTCACAAGACCGCCCCTACATAATTAAAATATAAGAAATTGAATAGTTTTACTGTTTTTATATTAATGCCATTAAAAATATTTAAATTAATTATTTACTTACTTTTCACCTGTGAAATAACAAACATCTGTATGACCTTCTGGATGAGCATAACGTTCAGGTTTTTTAATTAGAGGCATTTTAATAAAATTTTTATATTATTAAATATTTCTATGTTTAACAGAAAAAACAATGATATTTCGTATGAGCAGGTATGAGCAAAGAAGCTGATACGAGTTTTGGCGCGTAAACTTAGGTTGTCAATGGAGTACGCACAATATATATATATATATATATATATATATATATATATATATATATATATATGTATATATATATATAATGTGTATGCATGACTACCTGTGCCTACATCCCAAATAAGGCACCATGCGTAGTCGACTACAGCGTCGTCTTATGGACATATTTGTAATTTTTCGTTCTTAATAATTATCTAATAACATATTATAGAAGAAAACAAATATCGCGTGCTTCTAATGTATTTTTTTCTTGCACTTTGCACATTTTTTATTTCATTTTACTCTCATTCGACAATGATATTCAACTATTCGAATAGAAGATTCATTTTAAAAAACGGAATATTATTCTACTGCGTTAAAGGCGATTTTTGTGAAAAAATTATTGTTTTTTGGAGCAATCGAATTGAGAAATAAATGAGATAAATTGAATAATTCTATCATTTCTCTAAGTAAACAAAACTTTAAATGTTCTATTAGATTTTGTAATATTGGAATATAAATAGATTGTTTATAGTATGTTTCAGGATGAGAACTTGGATAATGTTGACCGTAATTTTCTCTATTATAGTAATGCGACTTATTTCCATTTTCTCGGCTATATCTTTTGCCCTGCAGCATATTTGGCGCTTAATTGGACTGTATAATTTAGCAAATCTGAAAGAACCATAAAGCTAACTATGAATTCGCTATCACAGAGAGATAATCGTAGAGATTTAGTTTCTGTAGCTGTTTGACCGTCTTGCCATATAATGATGCAGAATCAAGCGAGAATCAAGACTTTCAATTTATAAGGCTCTATCATGCATTTCTATACAAAAAATTTCACAAAGTCAGAGCGAGAACACCTCATCAATTATTTATCATGTAAAATCGGTTGGATCGTGTATTTAAGAATTCTATTCTTGCTTTGATTATAATAGATTATAATCACTGCATCCGCTGTAGAAAGATTCAGAATATGGTTCTGGCATGGAGAAAACATTGACTGCATTTTTTAATTCACTAACAGCACCTCGAGATTCAGAACTCTGAAGTCATAACGGAACATCTGTCTGTTGTTATTTCAGGCAGAATTTATGATTTCAATTTAATTGTTTTAAAACTAGAAGCGCGTTTTTGCTACATTAGAACCCATTAATCTGATAATTGTTTCAGTGCTATTTAAATCATTAATTTTTTTATGAATGTCTATGAATTTGATGAAATCTTCGTGAAATTTATTCACGCATGCATATTATTAAATTATCAGTCGTTTGCGAAATATGTTAACTGTCTACCTGTATTTTCATTGAAAATAATACTGCAGTACTTTGCTGTCTGTACTCGATTAATAACAACCGATGAATTTTCTTCGCCGCAACAATTAATTAGTACATTCTACATAGTTTTACCAATATATGTCATATCGCTCGTGAAGACGATTCTGACTGTTCTATAGCATTGCCCATTTGAGCATCTCCATTTCTAACACGTAATTTGATTAATTCTCGAAAATTACCTTAATTCATTTAGAGTGTTATCAAAATTGATTGGTCCACTATCACGATGCCGCCGAATTGAAATATTTTGACAGCCAAAATAGATTATGCCATCAATAATAGGTGCTACTCATAGAGAGTTTTATTTTATTCGCTGCAATCTATGACTTTCAACTTGATTCTAGCTCAGGATTCTCTTCAGTTTTCAAAAATAACTTTGCTGCTATTACAACAGATTTTTGATAATATCGTGATTTGTATGATCTACTCTAGCGAGTTCATTTATAGTCGATATATTGTCCTTGTCTAAAAGTTGAGCAGAAGATGTTAAAGATTGTACCTCACTGATTTATTTAATGAAAAGCGCTCATTTGCATTTACAAAAAAAAGAGAATATTGTAAAAAACAACTCTTTTTTACGTCAATAAACGAACCAGTCATAATTATTCAAATATCTTTTACTAGCAACGTTTTCTCTGGGTTTCTTTAATTACTATATACATATTAATTAAAAACAGTCTCCTTGGTGAAATCCAGTGGTTTTGGATCAGTCTATTTTTATTTAAACCTTTTACTCGAGTTCCAACGTAATTTTATAAGAATTATTGTTGCTAATCAAGCTCGTATTAATAAAACTATTTTTAATATTAACTTCGTCGTTATTTTGTTTTTTATCTAAAATATAAAGATTTTCATGGTTTATACTTTTTCTCACATTGAATTCATCAAATTGTCTTAATTTATTATTTAATTGGGACTTTTTAAAAACATTTCGCTGAAATTAGCCTAAATTTTGACTTTAAGAATTATTTCCTAATGACGTTTTTAAGAAGTTTTAAGAACCTACAAAAGTTATTAAGAAACTAATACGTGCGATTTATCATCTGCACATCAAAAGGCTACAAGTCTTACATAAAATTTTTTTTTGTTATTTAACATCTTTTTATTATGCTCCTCAAAATTAGTGCCAGCTAGTGCTACAATCAGTAACGGAAATCTATCATGTGTTTGTAAACAAAACACATGTAAATTTTTACAGCGATGCTTGTGCGTTTGAGAAAAATCGACATCAACGCAAGAATAATAATTTCTAAGCGACAATTTTAATTCCGATTTTTGAACCACGAGAGTGAATAGATGCATCGTGAACTATTAATTAATGATGGCTCTAAGTCATGTAGATTTCTGATAAAATTGCCAAAAAGATGTCTACACGTGACATAATAAAATCAAGATATGATTACTGCATATAGTAAATATTTACTCAAAAATCAATTATTAATTTATATATTTTACACTTATTTATATGTATAAAATACTATAGTCTAGAAAATGAATTCATCGAATCATAGGTAATTCTTTTTAGTTTATTCATTTGTACAAACTTAAAACATTGTGAATTTATATTTTATAACATGAAAAAAAAACAGTTGACCCTGTCAGGCATTATGTTTATTACAATCATTTATGCATTTTATATTCTGGGACGGGGCACATTCCTTAGATCCACCGCTGATGCTTGCTGGAAATACTTGGTAATACCTGGTAATACTAGCTAATACCAGGTAATATTAAGTAACGTGGTAACATCAGGTAACATTAACATGTCGAAATTCGTCGAATAACAGCTGGTAAAATTAATTTTCGACAAACTCTGTATAACAAGATGTGTATCTGCCCCCATTTTGCTCCAAAAGACGTCAGTTGCGACGCCGATGACCAACCATTCTTGTATAAAATTTGAAACCTAATCGTTCCGCTAATAATATTTAATAAACTAGCATATAGTGGAAAAATACATTAAATAATTATTAATATTATAAAAATAATATTATATAATGAATTAAATAAATATTTGTATGTAATGTTGAAAATAAATTTAATACTAATCAATATTTCATTATCAATTATACAAGCAAACTATTATTTGGTTTAAACTAATTTTTTTAAACCATAGACATTTCACAAATGATTCTCTATTTAATAGTATTTGTACATGAATAAAATTCAAGATTTTATCAAATTTATAGAATTTCTAAAAATTACATTCTTTAAATATCACTAAACAAAAGATTATATTAACAGGTTCTAATGTAGGAAAAACGAAACTAAAAAGTATACAATAAATAATACAAAAAATTGAATTGAAAAGTAAAAAATAAAATTTCTAAAAAAATGAACTTAAATAAAATTCAAAATTATCAAAAATATTCATCTAATTTTTTAACAAAAAAGCGCGAGTCCTAGAAAAAAGTCTCTGATTTGCATATTGCAAATAAAAATATTTAATATTAAGCTACTTTTTTTTTAGTCAAAAATTGGATGAATATTTTTGATACTTTTGAATCAGCCCCCCCCCCTTTGGTCACTCCAGGAGTCACTATTGATGGGAGGAGATACTTCCTTAATATCACAATTAAAAAGTTCAAAAATATTTATTACATTTATTTTTTAAAATAAATATTTATATCTGAGTGTACTGTATTAATATGCATTCTCTTCATTGAATGTTACTTTATAAATATTATCAGAGAAATCTCTATTAACTTTCAAATTTTATCCAATAATAACTGTCCATTGGCGTCGCAATTGGCGTACGTTGACCTAAGTTGATAGTTATTGGTTTACACACTATGCGTGCATATGGTGATGTGTATGTATGTATCTTGTACTGCACCAGTTTTTTTCTTGAAACTATATTATACACATTCTGCCGAAAATGGGTATTACCAGGTATTACTCGACGGATTCGTCAAGTTATGGCTCTTTACTGTGCAAGTCTCTGACCTTATGTTGTTATTGTTAACATTAAATGTTAACGGACTTAACAGATAGTGTTAACATTAGTTCACGGTTCTTTTATATTGGTTTTTTTACTATAATAAAAATAATCTGGATAATAACAATGGGTTGGCAATGGTGAATGATGCGTTCTATGAAAGTTAGGTAGGTCCAGAGTAGGTCAAGCGCATGTCAAGAGTCCACATTGCCCCCGTGCCGCCCTGCCGTCTGGGCGCCTCTTGGGAAAGTAATATAGGTTAGAATAAAACACCGACTCGTTGTTTACAACAGCGGTGCGGAAAATGTATTCGATTTCTAAAACTTCTCATCCCGCAACAGGAGTAGAACACTCGATAACTTGTAATTTTTTTAATCGGTCAGAAAAATGTCTCGTTGTTGCTGGTGCGAACATTATTCGTGTTTTTCGCTTGATTCCCGATGTAGATCCAGCGAAAAAAGAGAAATATTCAGGTAATCTTATTTTTAAGAATTATGTATTATTCATATAAATATTGGATAATATATTTAAAGAATGTATTTCATTATATCCTATTTTATTATATTTTAAATACAGAAACACGTCCTCCAAAGATGAGGCTAGAATGCCTAGCTCAATACACATTGCATGGAAATGTAATGTCAATGCAAGCAGTCCAGCTAATTGGTTCGCAAAGAGATTCTCTTCTACTTAGTTTTAGGGAAGCTAAATTATCTGTTGTAGAATATGACCCAGAAATCCATAGTCTTAGAACTGTTTCATTACATTACTTTGAAGAAGAGGAAATTAAAGTATGAAAAATAATTTGAATCTTATACTTAAAAAATCAGTTTTTTAGTTATCTAAGCTATTAATAATTCACTATTATTTATAGTCTAATCAGTGACTTTCTTTCATATTTTTTTATCTTTAAGTATTCAAAAAATATTTAAAAGTTACTATAAATATCATATTTATTTATTAAATTATTTTTAACTAGGATGGCTGGACAAATCATCATCATGTACCTATCGTTAGAGTAGATCCAGAAGGAAGATGTGCAGTTATGTTAATTTATGGTAGAAAATTAGTAGTCTTACCTTTTCGTAAAGATCCAATTTTAGATGAAGGAGATTTATTAGAAAATTCCAAATCTTCGAGTAAAACACCAATATTGTCATCATATATGATTGTTTTAAAAACATTAGAAGAAAAAATGGATAATATAATTGATTTACAATTCTTACATGGATATTATGAACCAACTTTATTGATTCTTTATGAACCAGTCAGAACTTTTCCAGGGTAAAAAATCTTATTACTAAAAGTCAATTTAAGTAAGCTTATAAAACATAAAATTATATTTATATGATTTGATAATTAATTTAGACGAATAGCAGTACGTCAAGATACATGTGCAATGGTGGCAATATCTTTAAATATTCAACAAAAAGTACATCCTATTATTTGGTCTGTCTCAAATTTACCATTTGACTGTTATCAAGCTGTACCAGTAAAAAAACCTCTTGGAGGCACTTTGATAATGGCAATAAATTCTTTAATTTATTTGAATCAAAGTATCCCCCCTTATGGAGTTTCTTTAAATAGCTTAACTGAAAATTGTACAAATTTTCCTCTCAGTAAGAAATCAATTTTTCAAAAGTATTATTAATATTTTTTACTTAATAATAAAATATTTATTGTATTGCAGAACCACAAGATGGAGTTAAAATAAGTTTAGAAAGTTCTCAAGTCGCATTTATTTCATCAGATCGCTTAGTTATATCTTTGAAAACTGGAGAACTGTATGTGTTATCACTATTTGCTGATAGCATGAGATCTGTTCGAGGTTTTCATTTTGACAAAGCTGCTGCCAGTGTATTGACTTCTTGTGTATGTAATTTGAATAATTTTACTGAAAAACTACTTAATTCAATAAATTGTTTTATTTCCTATATAAAATATTTCTCAGGTTTGTATGTGTGAAGACAATTATTTATTTCTTGGATCTCGGTTAGGTAATTCTTTATTATTAAGATTTACTGAAAAAGAAACTGAAAGAATAAATGACGTGTCACTGTTAGACAAATCATTAACAAATAATAGTGAGGAACCGCCAACTAAAAAAGTAAAACAAGATTATTTAGAAGATTGGATGGCATCTGATGTATTAGATATTAAAGATCCTGAAGAATTAGAAGTTTATGGAAATGAAACACAAACTTCCATTCAAATCACATCTTACATATTTGAGGTATGCAAATAAATGTTATTGAATTTTATAAAGAAAAAGCAGTAAATCACATGTTTTCATTAATTTTTATTAATATATTGTCATAAACAGAATTTCCTGTAAGATAATAAAAATAATGATTGTAGTTTTTATTCTAATTAAAGTTCATTCATATTTTTAATTATTATTTTTTATATTTAATAGATTTTTTCTTTGAAATTGATTATACGGAAGTTACTTATTACAGTATTTTTTATTTAAATAGTTTAATTTGTGAAATTGATTTTTAGATATTAGTTAAAAATATTTGCTTAAAAAATTTTGAGGATTTAATTTTTAACAGAGATTTGTTTGTTGTGGCTTTTTCATATTTAAATTTATTTTTTATCTTGAAGTTCTTTTTTAATATGCGATTTGAAAATGAAAATTTTTTAAGGTGTGTGACAGTTTGTTAAATATTGGTCCTTGTGGAAATATTTCTATGGGTGAACCTGCATTTTTATCAGAAGAATTTTTAAATAGTTCCGACCCAGATGTTGAATTAGTTACTACATCTGGATATGGCAAAAATGGTGCTCTTTGTGTTCTTCAAAGATCTATTCGACCACAGGTATATTTTTTCAGAGCATCGTTTACTTTTAAATTTATGTATATATATAAATAATTCAAAAACTGCTTGCCTAGTTGAATAACATTGAAAAAGTGTTATCATAACAAATATTTTAAAAAATTCTTCAGTAATTTAAGTAAAATTAATTTAATTGTAACTTTGAATTCAACTTTAAATTTGAATAAAAAATAGATATTTTCATTCTGATACCTGAAATAAAAACTTTTGCAAATTCTTTCTTTGCATAGATTTTCATGCTTGAAGTCAAGATATAAATCTTAAGAATTATTTTGAAATCAAATTGTTACATTTACACACTTTTCTATATATATAATATAAATGTAATTATAATATATGATTATTATACCGTTTATTTTTTAAATTTTATTTGAATTACAAATAATTTTTACAATTTATCTTGACTTTGAAGATAACTATATGTCTAAGAATCAGTTTTTAATCTTTTTTGGAAACTAAAATATTATTCAGCTATTCAACTATTCTAGAATTTTTTGATTATTATATATACACATCATTATTAGTCTTATTATTCTCAAATAATTTATTGTTTTTCAGGTTATAACTACATTTGATTTACCTGGTTATGAAAATATTTGGACAGTTATTGATGCAACAGTTGGGGATAATCGTGGAAAAAGTGATACTGAAGGGACTCATGGATTTTTAATTTTAAGTCAAGAAGATTCTACAATGGTAATTTTTATAAACCGTGTGTTGGGTGTTTCAATTTTGTAAAATTTTAATTATGTAAAAAAAAGTAAATTCTCTTATTTGTTCTTTTTTCATTAAAGTTATATTTATTTGAATTATTAGGTATTACAAACAGGGCAAGAAATCAATGAAATCGTTGATCAAAGTGGATTCAGTACTCAAGGAACAACGATATTTGCTGGAAACCTTGGTTCAAATCGGTATATAATTCAAGTTACACAAGCGGGAATAAGATTATTACAAGGCTTAGATCAAGTAAGTTCATATTTTATAAAATCATTCTATTTATTTTTTCTGTATAAAAAAAATATATTATATGATTTAAATTAAAGATTCAACATATGCCAATGGATTTGGGATGTTCTATTGTTCATGCTAGTTGTGCAGATCCATATGTCACTTTACTTTCAGAAGATGGTCAAGTTATACTTTTAACATTAAGAGAGGGAAGAGGAATTGCTCGCTTACACGCTCAAGCTGTGAATTTAATGTTTGTAAGTACTTATGCATTACTAATTATTTCAACTACTATATTGTAGTTGTATAATTGTATCAACATGGTGTACAGGTAAAGAACCATTTTTCAAATTAAAAAAAATTGAAAAACTGCAATGTTTGTATTTTGATTTGTTTTTTATCTTTTAACAAATAATTTTTTTCATCAACAATTTTTTATTTTCTGGTTTAAAAAACAACTGATTTTATACAATGGGGAGTATTCCTTAAATGTTATTTTAATGATATCTTTGTCTACATATACAAATTTATTATTAATTTGTCTTATGAAAAAGATAACAGAGTTATTTTACTCATACAAAAGTTGTATGAACTATTACTATTACCAATCACATATCAATAAACCATGGTACAAAGTAAAGAAATTGATTTTTTAATAATTTATTTATTGATAAGAGTTTTTGTACGAAATTAATTGTATAAGAAGATGTACTTGCTCTATATTTCTATTTATAAACACGCCCGAAATACCACGCTGGGTTGCTGCTTCCTGGATGATGAAAAGTAGCGTATTTTGCGAAATTAGCAGTGAAAAGTAACATAATTTAATTTCTATATTTTCGATACAAAATTGACAAATTATACTGGACTTCTGCGTACAAAAAAAATAAAAAATGTGTTAGGTTTTCGATATTTAATTTGGAATGTGATACTCTTCAATTGGGCTGCTTGAAATATGATAATTTTTAATAGGGCGTCGATATTGTACATTATCATGAAATGATTATCGTTTCGTATTGATTTTCAATTATTTTTAAAACTTTGTTTAAAGTTGCTCTAAACTATGTTTTCTTGATGACTATTTCATTATCTTCTTTTATTTCCATGTAGCGTCCTCAAATAGAAGCAGTATGTGCTTACAGAGATGTTAGTGGCTTATTTACAACAGTTTTACCTGAAGATGTTGCTGATGAAGCAATGGATAATGATAATGCAGATGAACCACAAATCATTGATAATATTGACAATGAAGATGAATTACTATATGGAGATGGATCAGCCTTTCAAATGCCAGCTCCACCTGTGATAAAACCACAAGAAAATCCAACAAAAAAACCTCCTTGGTAATTTACATATAATTATTTAACTTTTAAAAATGTCTATAATTTTTCAACTTTGTAAAAATTATTATATTAAATTGATTGTTTATAATTTCTAGGTGGCAACAATATTTACAAGAAATAAAACCTTCATATTGGTTATTTGTTTATAGAGACAGTGGAACACTAGAAGTATATTCATTGCCAGAATTGCGTTTATCTTATTTAATAAGAAATTTTGGTTTTGGGCAAAGTATATTGCATGACAGTATGGAGTTTACAACTATACAAAATTCAACTGAACCAGTAAATCCTGAAATTCAGGTGATGAAATAATAGAATGAATATTCAATCAAAAATTAAAATTCTTGCTCTATTGTTCTAACTAATTCATTTTTTATGTAGGTTCGGGAAATAGCAGTGGTTGCTTTAGGGCATCATGGAAATAGACCAATGTTAATTGTAAGATTAGATTCTGAAGTACAAATTTATCAAGTATATAGATATCCGAAAGGTTATTTAAAATTACGTTTTAAAAAAATCGAACATAATTTTATTGTAGGATTTGCAAGGTATTATAACTTTAAATTTAATAGTGTAATTTATTTTAAAATTGTAACTTAAAAATTTAATTTGTAATTAAATAGAATGAAACAGAAAGAAGAAGATATTCCAAGTATGAATGATACACGTTTATGTATGATTCGATACTTTAGTAATATAGCAGGTTACAATGGAGTATTTATTGGTGGTGACTATCCTCACTGGCTTTTCTTAACAGGAAGAGGAGAATTACGATCTCATCCAATGAATATTGACGGACCCATAAAATCATTTGCACCATTTAATAATGTTAATTGCCCTCAAGGATTTTTGTATTTTAATCGAAAAGTATAATATAAATCTTTTATATATTTATTTTATAAAACTTAACGTTTATTAAATTAAAATATATGTTACAATTAGGATGAATTAAGGTTTTGTGTGCTGCCTACTCACCTGTCTTATGATGCTCCTTGGCCAGTAAGAAAAGTACCTTTACGTTGTACACCTCATTTTGTAACTTATCATCTTGAAAGTAAAACATATTGTGTAGTTACCAGTATATCAGAACCACTAAAAAGTTACTATAGGTTTAATGGAGAAGATAAAGTAAATATTACTTTGTAATCATAATATTTTTCTCTTTCAATTATATTGCTAATACAACTATTAATTTTTAGGAATTTACAGAAGAAGAAAGAGATGAAAGATTTTTATATCCAATTCAAGAACAGTTTAGTATAGTTTTATTTTCTCCAGTTTCTTGGGATACGATTCCAAATACAAAGATTGACTTAGATCAGTGGGAGCACGTTACCTGCTTAAAAAATGTTTCTTTAGCATATGAAGGAACGAGATCCGGTTTAAAAGGATACATAGTTATTGGAACAAATTATAATTATGGAGAAGATATTACAAGCAGAGGACGAGTAAATATTATTTTTCATATTAATATTAATATTCCTATTAATACTAATATTAATACTATTAATACTGATTAATACTAATATTATTTTTTTACAAAATTGAATAACGTTAAATATTTGACTTAGATATTTATATTTGACATCATTGAAGTTGTGCCTGAACCTGGTCAACCACTTACTAAGAACAGATTCAAACAAATTTATGCAAAGGAACAAAAAGGACCTGTGACTGCCATAACTCAAGTTTCTGGTTTTTTAGTTTCAGCAATTGGACAAAAAGTTTGTTTTATAGTTTTTTTTTTTTTTATTATAAAAAAGTCATTCTAATCATTAATTATAAATGTTCATATATATATTATTTTTTTTTACTCTTACAGATATATATTTGGCAATTAAAAGATAACGATTTAGTAGGAGTTGCGTTTATAGATACTCAAATTTATGTGTGTCAAATGCTTAGTATTAAGAGTTTGATACTGGTTGCAGATGTTTATAAATCTGTCAGTTTGTTAAGATTTCAACCAGAATATAAAACTCTATCTCTTGTTAGCAGAGTGCGTTTAAATTAACTTTTTAAAATAAAAATATTTTTTACCTATATTGTAATTGTTTTACTTTATATTTTTTAGGATTTTAGAACTACAGAAATTTATGCAATTGAATATTTTATACAAAATAACGAATTAGGATTTATTGTAGCTGATGGTGAAAGTAACATTGCAATTTTTTCATATCAACCTGAATCATCACAAAGTTTTGGAGGACAAAAATTAATTAGAAAAGCAGATATTCACCTAGGACAAAAAATTAATACATTTTTTCGGATAAAATGTAAAACAAGTGATTCTGCTAATCCAGGCAAACAGTTTAGTGGGGCTGATAAAAGACATGTAACAATGTATGGTAAGTTTATCATTCATGTTAATATAAAAAATATATATTTAAAAAATTATATATTTTTGTTATATAATTGTATTAATATAGAATATTTGATATTTTAGCAACATTAGATGGAAGCCTTGGTTATATTCTTCCAGTACCTGAAAAGACTTATCGACGGTTACTTATGTTGCAAAACGTTTTAGTCAGTCATATTTATCATATAGCAGGTTTAAATCCTAAAGCTTTTCGGTAAGTTGAACTTGATTTTGTATTATGGTAATTTTTATATTGAATTCAATAATTCAAAAATAAATATTTCTTAAATAGAACTTACAGAAGTTATGTTAGGATGCAAGGTAATCCTGCAAGAGGAATAAT
Source organism: Sycobia sp. Sy_11 (assembly GCA_018907035.1). Taxonomy (NCBI): domain Eukaryota; kingdom Metazoa; phylum Arthropoda; class Insecta; order Hymenoptera; family Epichrysomallidae; genus Sycobia; species Sycobia sp. Sy_11. The sequence continues at coordinate 3,791,028 of JACCIC010000021.1, forward strand.
TGATGGAGACTTAGTAACAAAATACCTTGATTTACCTGTAAATGAAAAAATAGAAATAGCAAAAAAGATTGGAACAGGTTCTCAAGAAATTATAGATGATATGCATGAAATCTATAAACAAACGTCACATTTCTAACAAAGAAATCAAATGGACAGTTAATATTGTGGTGTTTAATATTGTATATAATTTTGAATGTACATTGATAAAATAATTATAAGTAAATCATGAGATTTTTAAATAAAAAATAATTTTTGTTATTATTTAATTAGTGTTTTATATCAAATATATTATAAAATATAAAAGTATATTATGTTAAATTTAAGTAATGTTTTACATGGAGCAATAGTCTAGTAATGTATTGAGATATTCCAGTTTAATATTGAAATGAAAGTTATGCAGGTTCAAATCAACAGACTATTGGAACTGATGTAAAGTCATAAGATTCATTATTAATATTGCATGTAAGTATTTAGATTTTTATAAATGGTTATTGTTTGGTCTAAGTTTTCAATTATTTTGTTTTTTAGTAACCTATAATTTAATAAGAGTTTAATATAATAATAAATATCAGTTAGGAATAATATCTTTAAAAACAATGTGTTAAAATTGTAAGTGCAAAAGAAATGGTGGAAAAAAATGCAAGCAAAAAATGAAGTTGAAGAAGAAACCAATTCAGAAGGTAATTAAATTAATTATGATAAATTTTTCTTTTTCCTAAAATAAAATCATAGAAGGTTTATTTGTATAAACTTTCCTTCAATTGGCTTTCACAAAAATGCACTTTATCTTAAATATCTGTGAACTGAAAAATGTAAATATTGTCATAGTGATATTGATTAATCAGTTCTAACTTTATTTGGTAACTCTCTAGATGAATCATATTAAAAAATCAGTACTAGTATGAATATATTAGAATATTTGATTATATTTTTATATTTGCTTTTTAATATAACATTATTAAATCAAATAATATATGTTTTTAAGTGGAGCTTTCACAATTGCAAAAAAGACTCATTGAAGCATTTGAGGTTTTTGACAATGCAAAATCACATCAAGTAGATGTTAGAGAATTAGGAACAATTATAAGATCTATTGGTAAATATTATTCTTTCAAAAATTAATTTATTCATAAAACATTTAATTTTTAATTTAATATAATTTTCTAAGGTTGTGTTATAACAGAAGCTGAGCTACAAGAAATACAAGTTGAAGTAGAAGATGTTGAAAATAATTGTGTACCACAAGGTAGATTTGTTGATTATATGAGTCAAGCAATCAGTGAACAAAAGTAAGTAATTATTTCTATTAAATCACATAAAAATCTTATTATTAGATATTAATTTAATATTTTCGATTCTATTCATAAAATTTTAAAATTAATTTGTTAGATATAAACCAGCAGATCCTGAAGATTTACTGAAAGCATTCCAGGTCTTCGATCCAGACAATCGAGGATATATTTTAAAAAATGATTTAGAAAAAGCAATGATGGAAATTGGAGAACCATTTACTCAGCAGGAAATAAATGAAATGATGTCAATTGCTTGCAATCCCAAAACAAATAAAATTAATTATGAGCATTATATTAATTTATTGATTGTAAGTAGTAATTTTATGACATTTTATTGATTTTTTCGAAAAATTAAATATAAATTTACCTTTAATATACCTCAAATCTAAATAGCCAAAAATACCCGATAATAGAAATGTTTATAAAATATATGAAAATGAAGAAATACAAAAGAACCTACCACCTGAAATTATTCCTGTTAAAAATAACACTTCAAGACATTCTAAGAAAAAATTTTGAGAATAAATTTCAGACATAATGAAAAATTCACTAATTAACAAAAGTATAAATACTTTATTTATTAAAAACAACTATATATAGAAAAATATTTTTTTATCAAAGTCTAAATATTTTAAATTATTTATCCTAATAATTGTTCATATTAAAAGGATTGCATTATAATTTTGAAAAAACTGGTGGACCACTTTTTGTTGCTGTTGCTGTTGCAGCATGCATAAAATCTTCACTTTGCAACATAATTTGATTTCTCATTAACTGAAAAAAATGTTATAAAGTTGATTTATTTTTTAACATTATTCTAAATTTTGAAATTCCGTTTTAGGTGGAATAATTAAATTATATAGATTACGTTTACTTACTATATGATTTAATCCTTCTTCAACGGTGTGATCTCTTGAATAATTCAAGCTTAGTTTTGTTCCTTGTACAGCTACTGGACTTTTTGAAGCAATTTCTTCAGCTACATTAAGAGCCTTATCCATTAAACTAAACAGAAATAATTTCAATACAGAAATTTTAATTAATTTTATAAATGTAATATTAAATAAAATATACAAACATACCTTTTTTGGTCACTTAATACTTGACTTACAAACCCTATTTGTAAAGCCTCAGATGACAACAATTTTCTACCAGTATAAGCAAGTTCTCGTACTAAACTCTGAGAACCAATTATTTTTGGTAATCTTTGTAGTGTTCCAACATCAGCTGCCATGCCTAAATCAACTTCTTTAATTTGAAACCAAGCATCAGATGAGCAATAACGAATATCTGCAGAGCAAATCATATCTACTCCTCCACCTATACATGCTCCATTTATAGCAGCTATAACTGGTTTTGAACACTAAAATTTTTAAATATTTTTGTCAGTAATAAAATAATAAAGGAACATTACAATTGTTAATTTCTTTTTTTTAAGAATGTAATCACTTTTTATATATATAACTATAAGCAATAGTATTCTACTATTAAATATTGATGTATTATTATTATTTATATTTATATTAATTATTTATACTTTACAAATATTTATCTATCTTCAACATAGAATCATATAATTTTTAATAAACATATGAATCTACTTGCTTAAACAATACTGCTTTATCATAATTTAGATATAAGGTAGTTATTTGGTTTATTATTCTAAATTATGTTACTCTAAATGTTTTTTTTTTATTTATGTTATTTAACGCTGCTCTATTTATGCTTCCAAATATTGGTGCTAATCAGCGACGGAGGTCTACGATGTGTTTGTAAACAAAGCACATGTAAATTATTACAGCGGTGCTTGTGTCAATCGGCCGAGACCGGAATTTGAACTCGGATCACCAAGTTACTAGTCCTTTACTTTAGCGATCGAGCCATCGTAGGCCTCTTACTCTAAATGTAAAAACATGCTTATTTTTTAAAGATTTGCAAATAACAAAATGTTACTAACAACGTATCTATTATTTCTATTATTTATTTTATATTATACCTGTTCTATAGCAGTAAATGAATCTTGATATTGTTTTATCACTTGTTCTAATCCTTTACATTTTCGAGCTACATCAGGAACTTCATTAAAATTTTGAAATAATTTCATTGCATCAAATAAATCTATTCCTGGATTTAAAAATTAAAATGTATATGTATTTAATTTTAACATAAAAGTACTTTATAATAAGAAATAGGATATAATTTATCTTGCTTACCTGCAGAAAAAGTTTTTCCTGCTCCTGATAAAACGATAACTCTGCAATCAGGATTATTAGAAAGTTCTTTAAAACATTTTCCGATTTCTCTGCAAACAAGAATAAGAACTTTTATATAATATTATATAACTATAATACATATTTTTAATAATAATTAACTTACAACCACATTTCATGATTAAGGGCATTTGATTTGTTGGGCCTGTTTAATTGAACATGAAAAACAGCTGAAGAAGTTTCAGCAATAGATAATGTATTGTACTTTTTATGTTCCATTATCAATCCAGCTTTATTAATTATATTTTTAAAATCTAAAATTCATAATTTTCTTTATTTTATATAAATCTTATATAAAAATTCTATAAATTTGTATTTTACAAAAATGAAACTTACTGAAATAATTCCTAAAATACATATAATTTAAAAACTAACTTAGCTTATTTTTAATGTTTTATATAAATTAAAAATAATTTTAATATAATTAATGCTTACCTTTTTTGTATAAAATACTGATTTTTGAAAATATATTATTCATTTTAATAAAATACAGAGTGATATTGCACTTTATGATTCACTTAATTTACTATATAATGTACATTATACACGAAAGTGTTCAGTACTATGGTATATGTTATATTTAGTTATATATATATGAATATATATGATAATATCCATAAAAATATATGTATCAATAAACACAAATAAATATGATAATATATATAATTAAAAAGTGCAGTCTCTCTTGTTCACTCTGTTGGCTTATTGTGCGTACGATCAGGTACGATCGTGTTCGTCGTGTCAGCTGATGATAGTTATTCCAACCAGTTCCGACGATAATGGTATTCGCACAATCGCATATCGCACGCACAGTTGTACATCTATACATTTACGACATTTACCATGTATTTACATTTTGTCGTGTAAACTATGGCTCTAATTTTTATAAAATGTGTATTCCTATGTTATTTGGAGTGTTTGATTACGAATATCATAGAGATTGTTTGCAGAAATTAAATTGTTATAGCGAAATCGATAAAAATGATGATTTTTCGAAATTATGTCAAAAAAGTTGTTTTTAATTAAAAATAAATATTAAAAAAAAATTTTAATAAATAAAAATGGATGCACTAGAAATTAATTTACAACCTCTCCTGAATAAATTGCATAGTATAAAGAGATTTCTTATTTTTTACAGTTCGGCCATGCAAAAACCACTAAGTGATAAATGTTGAAAATTTTGCTCCAGAAATACTGTTTGCACCAAAAAGGCATCTATAACTTCTCTGAAATATTAGAAAAATATTTTCTTATTTTCCTACATAAATTGGAAAAATCATAATTTTAAGATTTTTATTTAATGAATTTCGCCATGAAAATTTAATTTTCGCCAAAAGCCATTACGATATCGTAACAACACTCGAAACAAGCATAACGTTATAGTTAAATATTAATTTTCACCGAATTGGTAGTAGTGCTTTTCGGAAGTTTATCCTTTTATTTTATTAGATGTTATTATTATTACGATTATTGGTATTTGTTATTATTTATATCAGCAAATACCAGATTCAGATACGATTATTTGTGAATTACGCGCCAAATATAATATGTGCCTGAAACGAGAGCGTTAAAGAGAGAGCGAGAGAGAGAGAAAGAGAGAGAGAGAGAGAGAGAGAGGGAGGCATCTCTCTGCGATCAGACGATGACACTAGTGCCAAAGTGCGTTGGCATACGTTGGTGATTAGTTGTGTATAGTACAAGCTGGCACGCAAGCACAAGCAGTTACAGGCCACGTACATCGACATACAGGCGCGAATGCAAACATATGTAAAGCAGTGCGAAGTATAGTCTTGTCTGGTCTGGTATAGTCAGGTATAGCATAGTACCTGGTAGTACCAGATAACGGCGGCGCCGCGCCACTTTTGACAACCAGTATTAGAATATAATTTTTATTGGTCGTATTCGTCTATATTCGATTTTTATACTTTATGCTTTATTATGTTAAATAAAGATGACAGCGGTTATGAATACTATGCCGAAAAAATATTTTTTTAATAATTAAAAAGTGATTATTAACAAATGTTATTTATTTTAATCGAAGTCTTTATTTATTTTTATAATAAACAAAAAAATTGTTTTTAATTTTAAAAAATAATGAAAAAATCAAGCAATTAGATAAGATACTGCGATAAAAACAAAATAATTTTTCAATTTTTTGTATTTAAAATTTTTTCATTGTATAGATTAATTAGCTATTTAACATCTTTTTGTGTTATATTTAATATAGGTTAGGAAAAAAATGAATATAAATCTACAACTTGTATTTATAAGATTTATAAAAAAACAATTCATTTAATAAACGTGATATCTATAATTTAGAAGAATATTTGTAATGTATACCGTGATATTAAAAGATTTATTTATTTTAGCAAATTGAAATACATTTTAGAATTGAGCCATGGTTTCAACTTTATGTTACATCATTTTACCAGTTGTTTTTATAGCTGGATTCTTAAGAAAATGTAGAGAATATTCTTGGGGAAAATGTAAAAATAAAAGTAATTTAGAAGGTCGGGTCTTTATTGTAACTGGTGCTAATTCTGGAATTGGTAAAGAAACAGTTAAAGAATTAGCTAAAAGAAAAGCAACTGTTATCTTGGCTTGTCGTAACTTGCAAGCAGCAAAAAATACTGTTCAAGAAATTCGTATTTATTCACAAGGAGCAGAATTGGTAAGAATTTCAAAATTACTAGATATATATAAATATAAATTAGAAATTCAAAACATGTATATTTGAAATAATATAACTAATATCTTATTAAAAATATTTAATTTTGTCTTTTGATAACATTAAATTTTATTTTTAATTTTAGATTCCTATGGAACTTGATCTTTCTTCATTAACATCGATAAGACATTTTGCTGCAGAAGTTTTAAAAAATTTTCCAGAAATTCATGTTTTAATCAATAATGCAGGTGTTTATGTACCATTACAAGACAAAGATAAAGATGTAACTAAAGAAGGATTTGAAATACACTTTGGAGTTAATCATTTAGGTCCTTTTTTACTGACAAATTTATTGTTAAACAGGCTAAAACAATGTGCTCCTAGCAGGTAAAAACTAAAAAATTAAAATTAAACATAACTTACAAATATTAAACTGGATAATAAACGATTACTCATTTTATCTTTTTATTTTATCTTTTAATCTTTTTCAAGAATATTATTTTTAAATTAAATTTAATTACATTTTAGAATAATTATTGTTACATCAAAATTACTTGAGTCTGGAGTTATTGATTTTACCAACTTAAATGGTGAAAGAGGTTTACCTGTAAAAGGTCGTATGAACCCTGGTTATTGTAATTCAAAATTGGCAAATGCTTATTTTGCAAGTGAACTTGCTAAAAGAACAGAAAAGAGTGGAATTTCTGTTTATATGGTATGTCCAGGATTTGCTTATACTGGACTCTTCAGGCATGTTAAGAGAAGCTGGTTCCACTATATTCTTTTTTCACCTGTAGCTTTATTATTTCTACGTACTGCAAATCAAGTAAGCTAAGTATAGTAATAAAAAAAATGCTTGTGAATATAAAATTTATTAATTTTTGTGGAATATAAGTCCTTAACAATTCCAACTTAATAATGAACTCAATTTTTATTAATATTTAAAATTAATTTTAAATTTATATTTATTTCTAAATTGTTTATAATTTAACATCTAAAATTTACTCCATTCAAATTTTAAATATATTAAATATATTTATAATAAAGAAAATTGCCTTTTTATATTTTTCAAAACAAAAGTTAAAAATTACAATAAATTATGTATTAATCAAACAGCTATATATTTTACATAAATATTTTTGTCCATTAAAAATGTTACTTTTATTAAAAATTCTGAATTTATTTTAAATATTTTCAGGGAGCACAAACAATATTACACTGTGCTACAGAATCCGCTCTATCAAATGAAAGTGGAAATTTATATCGTGATTGTAAAATTTATACTTCTAAAAAAAAGTTAGAACCAGAAGTGGCTCACAAACTCTGGGAAATAAGTGCGAAATTTACGAGTCTTGATGAAGCTTCCACATAATTATTAAAATAAAGCGCTATTCATACGATAATTTATTTTAGTTTAGATTAAATATAATTAGAACACTATTCACTTATTTATTGAAGATTTATTCAAAATAGATTATTAGAATTAAAATTAAAAAACATCGTAAAACTTTGCATGAACGTTAATTACAAATAGACTCTATTTACATATAAACAACTATTATACGTAGTTATAACTGCTCATTTTTTTGATATCTGTAATATAAAAATTAAATATTTTTTTCAATATTATATTTTATTATAAATTACATACATCAAAAAATGAAAAAATTGTTTAGTCTGATAATCTTCTGATGAAAAAATACCAAAAAAAGTGTAACGTTAAATGTTCGTTACTTTTAGAAAAATAATACAATAGTGCCATTTAGATTGTTAAAACATCGAAATACGCGGTGTGATCAAAAAGTTCGAGGAATCTTAATTTTCTGTCAAAATACATTTTTGTATTCGTTAATATCAAAGATATCTCCTTCAAAGTAATCCTCCTCAGTTATAATAAATTTACAACCAGCGCTTTTCTATTTTATAGAAAGAACTTGTAATAATAATCAATTGTCCGTATGGTTTTTAGCTAATTCATCAATTCTGCTTATATCATGTCTTCCTTTGAATAATATATTGAGTTTTTGAGATAAAAAGTAATCACAGGAGATTTGCTCGTAATGATGGCGATTGCCGCATTATTGCAATATTTTATTTGATCAAAAACTGATTAGTCCTGGCGTCGGATTCTTCCCCGTTTACAATATAATATGTCCCTGAGTAACAAAAAACGACTTTTGTATATTTTTTCGACGGTAGAATGCGAATCTAAAGGTCTTTTTTATCAAGCAGAGACGTACGTGTTTTAAATGGCAATTGTTCAAACAAATAAGGAATAATAACTATTTTATATTTATCTTATATTGATATTAATGTTCAATATTCTTTAACAAAAAGAATGCACCCGGATTCGCACTCTACGTATGTCAAAATACATATAAGAAAAATCATTTTTTACCCGGTAACATATTATCCTAAACGAGAAGATATGCCCATCGCCAGGACTATCACGGATAAATCAGCGAGAGATACGGGCAACAAGTGCGTAGGACGCGCAATCGTCACGACTGACTTTCTATCACCAGCTACGACACAATAAAACACAATTGACTTTTTCGTCGATTGAATTTTTAACGCAAATCACTTGAATCTCCTACACAATACTATTTATTGCAATCGTTTGATTTTTATTCGGTATAGGAATATACATATAGACAAATTTTAGTTGAGCTATATGTGATATATTTCGATTTATTTAGCAGCCTCTGCCATTTATTCGACAATCTTCCACAACCATTTTTTTTTTTTTGTTTAATTGTTAATAATGAAGGCGCTGGCTCGTACTTAGCGCGTGTATTCCTCAAGATCTTCCCGGCGATTCCCCAAACGCTTCTAATTCATAAACACTTCATGCTTTATATAGCCGCTTTATTAAAAAACTTTTATATCATTTTTTAAAATATTTGTATAGATTATATGGAGATTTTCATTTTTATATAAGAAAAATATGTAATGCAGATTCTCTGATCCGTTTTTTTCGAAATTGTAAAATTGAAGCGTACATCTAAATCAAAACGTATACCTATAATATACTAACTTTACGATAACTTTAAGAATGGATGAAGCATACGATATAGCTCTAATGATGTAAATATATATAAAAAATTATAACAATTGGAAAAATGTATAACTCTGAAAAATTAAGACTTTTGGGAACTTAATCACACATCTCGTATAGTATATATAGTAATCATGTTTAAAAGCAATAATTTTAGATATATTATATATGCGTAATTTAGATAATATTGTAATATGTTTTAATCTACGAATATTTTATATAAATACATGAATATATATCGTCACCTGAAAACTATACACTATGTATCTTTATATATATATAATTACAATGTTGAAATAATATACGATATTAACCCCAATGTTTACTGAAAAAACTTATTTTAAGTAAATCGTATACCTTAAAATTTGGAGTTACGATACGGTATTATTTCAGCATTTGAATTGAATATATAGGTAGTGTTTACTATATTCAGGCTTAATCTCAAGAATCTGAGGTATCGATATATTATATTCCAAGTATTCAAAACGAAATTATTAAGAGTTGATAAATTACTCTAATATAATAAAGCAAAAAAAAGAATTTCGTTTAGGCTATTACATCAAAATACTTTTAATATTATGTATATCAATAATTTATAAAATTTAATTGTATAATGTAATTAATATGATATTCCATTGAGTACGAATAGAGTTGCGCTGCACATTTTTTCGACGAATTATATATTTTTTAAATAGTACTTAAATAAACAGATCAACAGTCTTTCCAATTTTTATTTTTATTCAGTGGGGATGAATAACTCTTTAGGTCTCAGTGTTTTTAACGGAACTACTTGCTGATCACGGAATAGCAATTTAGACGTCGATTAAAGTGGAGACTTTTGGAAAACTATTACGGCAGTACGCAGTAGTACGTTAACGAATGAAGGAGAGACGGGAGATGATAAAAAAATGGAAAGCTGGAAAATTACCAATAATTTTTTTTCTTTGATATAAAACATTTTTAATTGAACAATTTCTTTTAAACTTACGCAGGCGGTTATCTATTGATTTTTTGCAAAAAATTTATACAATTTTTTTCTTTATAACCGTTAATTTTTTGTGTAAATTTTTTAAATATTGTACTTCAAACCAAGAGAAATATATAATAAAATATATCGATGCATTGGTGGATGGTGATTATAAAGTTTCAAGACATTGGAATATCTTAATAACTATATATTTCGGCTTTTCATTTCCAATCGGATCCATCATGATTCATACATTATCTTTGTTTTTTACTCTAGTTTTTATAAGTCTAAAAATGGCATTTCTTCATTTATCATTGTCAGGCTTTCTGATTTTATGATTCTTTTGTTAAAATTATTTTAACTTTTTTTGTAAATAACATTGGTTGCTATGATGATACGTCGATTTTTTTTATTATAAAATGAATCATTATACTTTTGAATTGAAGAATAGTTTCATTTAAATATAAAATAATGTTATGATGCTATTTAGAGATTGGATTAGTAACAAAATACAATTCATTTATTGATTGATAGCCTTTAAATATAATAATTTGTTTTTTAATTTCTTGTCTCAATTTTAACAGTAATTTTTTGAAATGTTAGAAAAAAAAGCTGCAATTATAATTCCACGATAATACTGCAGTAATAAACATCAAGTAAAACGAGAATTTTCACGAAATTTTCACGCTAAATTATAGATTTTGCTGTTTTATACTTTTTTGAATCATCTGAAACATCAACAAATTTAATATAGTTCAATAACTTCATGCAATTTGTGCTTTATGATTCATAAGTGTGTAAGCCTACTTATACACAGAGGGCTACAGTTATAAAAATTGTTTTTTTTTCAATAATAAAAATGTATAAGTAGCGACCAAATACATCCATAACTATATAGAAGACAAAACTTTCTATAAAATAAAAGCAAAACTGTAAAAATGTTAAACACATTTATCTTTTATTATTTTTTAAAAATCGTTCAGTTGAGAGCAGCGTTGCGTTCAAGCATGTATTTGCATTTGAATTATTCATTATTCATTATAAAATATAATTCGTTTAATATAATATAATATTGGTTAAATTCAACTAAATAATAAATATTTTCTATTCTTAAAAAGCTGATGTCAATTATTTGTACAGAAATCACATCATCTTTGTAGCAAAATTTTTATAGTGGATTAAAAAACTTCTATGTAAATTATATGGAACAGGTATATTCGTTAGAGAGGGCTTTGTAATATTTTTGTGTTGTAATTTAACTTCATGCATATTAATTTACTCTTACTATATATTTACTACGAGCACTGATGACGATTATAGTTTACACTGATTTACAGTAATCTTTATAGAGCATAAAGTGACACTACATTTGAAAGATGCTAACAACAGCATGAAAAGAGTTATCAAGCCACTATGCAATTATAATCATGTAACATAATTTTTAATATATATATTAATATGGAGCCTAATAATATGGAATTAACTTTTTGGTATTTTGCTTGAAATCTATGAAAATAGGTGCGTGCATATGGCCTAAAAATCTTTATATAAAAAAATGGATGAAATTGATCAAGGTAAAACAAAATTTCAATTTCTAAACATATTTAATATATAATGTATAATTAAATGCATTTATATAATAATCAAGTTTTATTAGTTTCGTTTAGAATTTGAACTGTACCATTTTCTTTATTTTATATAATATTAATAATTCATTTAAAAGAGTCTAAAGCTCGTTACACAAATTTTTGTTTAATCATGATATGTACATTTTAAGTGCATTTATTAAATAAATAAAAGTTCTATATTAAACAATTAATTAATATAAACCATGGCTATTATTCTTTTTATAATAAAATAACGAATATAAGTAAAAATATTAAAGAAAATTGAATGTTTTAAATGATTGTTTATATTTTAATATATACATTTTTACAAGCGCGGCCTCATCACTTTAAAACTAGTACTCTTATTTGCTAAGGCTTCCGTTCGTGCATAAACACTTTCTGAACTTTTTCTTATAGAATCTATATATTCTGTTGAAGATTTAAATTCTTTAGATTTCATCTTATTTTGTAATCCATACGGGTTTACAGTTATTTCATTCCCTATCTGAAATAATTTAAGATATATAATTTCACTTTATAGTCTTATGTCATTCAATAATTTAATTTTAATTTTCCAAGAATTATAAATAAGTTATTTTATAAAATATTTACCAATGAATCACAGTCTAGTTCATCTATAAATTCTTTGGCAATTTCTTCAGACTTACTCAGGTGTTGACCTTGAAGAATGATTTGAGTTTGTCTTAGATCCTGCCTGAAAAGATTCTGCTGTCAGACTGGAATAATGAGAAATAAAAAATAAAAATTATAACAAAAAAATTATAAAAATAAAAATAAACTAATATTTTTTAATTTATATAGAAAGAAAAAGTAAGAAAATTACAAATATTAGCAATACCTTTTTTCTGTATCACAAGTGACTTGATGTTCTCTAGGTAATACAAAACTCTCTTCTAAGTTGTGTTCCAAAAGTAAATTTTTACTATCACAATCTACTACTTTTTCTAAGGAATTACTTAAATCATTTAGCAATGATTGCTGAGAAGAAATACTATCTACTCTTTCCTCTTCAAATCTATCCGTGGAACTTTCAATTTCCATTTTTTGAAGAATAGGTGAATTTTTACTACCTGAACTTTTAAGATTTTCTGGACTGATAAAAACTCCATCACAATTATCGTCATTCTTTATTGACGAATTTCCATTAGAACTATCTTCTCCATCTACTAAACTACTACTTAAAGCCATTTCGCAACTACTAATTGAGTTAGAGCTTCTTTGTCTAATAGAAACAGGATTTCCAGTACTATCTGAAATAACTTTTGGTTTGGATACTGACATTGGCACCATGATTTCAATATCACTCTCTATAAGTGTAAGAATTGTTGCTTCATCTTTAATACTATTATTAACTTGTTTAATTGAATCTCCCTTGTCAAAAATATTTTCTTCTAAAGTTTTATCACTAGTTTTGTTATATGCATTGCTAGATAAAGACAAAGTTGTAGTATCAATTGCACTTTCTTCAGACTTACAAATTCTCTTTGACTGATTATTTAAATATTGGTATTGCATAACAGGTTGATTTAGTCCTTGATCGAGAGAAGAACCAAGCAAAGTTTTTGTATTTTTAAAATGGCTCATTGATCTTGTAGTTCTATGACATTTTTCAAATAAAACTTTATGAATTGGTGGTGTAATAGGCATATTATTTTTATTGTTACCTACATCTACATCTAGTGACGAACCTGAAAAGGTTCTTTTTGAACTATCCAAACTATAATAAAATTATACTATTAACAAATATTGTCGTAATTAAAAAAAAAATATTTAAAATTATTTACATACGCATGAGTGGGTCTTATATTAATTAATCCCGAAAGATTAGGTAATGTAGGACGTAAGTCAGCTGTTGGAAGACCACAATACCATCTTAATTGGGCAATATTTTTATTTAATAAATACACAGCATATTGGAATTGCAATTTATCTTTACTTCTTGCAAATAAAGGGAATCTAAAAAAGAATTTTTGTAAAAATATTCATAAATAAATAAAAGAATAATAAAATTATTTTTTTACTGTCGATCTGAGTCTGGAAGATTTTCATTAATATGATCTACAATTTTACTACGTGATCCATAATGTATAATAGGATATCTAGTAGGTACATTTAAAAAATTAGCTATCATTTGTGTTGTATGTGCTATAAATCCAAGAGCAACTGCTACTTGAGTCATATCATTTGAATTTTCTAGTTTTTCACTATCTGGTAAATGAAGATTAGTAATGGTAAATCTGTCATCTTGTTCCTATTTATAAATAAGACAAATTAAATACATATTTTATAAAAAATTATAATTTTTCAAAATAACTATTACTTTAATAATAGGATAAATAAAGCTTAATTCAGATATTAGTTGTTTTTGTCTATGAGCAAGACGAGCAGTTGTTTGAATATAACTTTCTCTGGAATCTATGTGACTATGTCGCCAATCCTGTAGCCTTTCTACATCTTTATTAAGCTCTCGATATCGATCCATTAAATTAGATCCTATAATTTTTTATCTGCATATAATATTTATTTAAAATAATTAAGAATGAATTATCAAAATTAACAATATTTTATACCATGATCTTGGTTTTTTTCCATTAAAACCAAATGACATTGATTTAGCGTCCGAATTTCTCCCATTTTTCTAACTCTTTCTTGTTCTAATAATTTTGTTCTAAATTTAGCTACTTCTAAATCTTTACGTATTTTTTGTATTTCAATTTTCTTTTCTCTATTTACTTTTCTTGGCTGTAATAATCTATTTAGAGCTGATTGTGGGTATTTTGGTACAAACAGGCTTTCTCCAGATGCTATTCGCTCTTTTAAATTTTGTACAGAATCAGTTTGCTGTTTTAAAGCTTGCATTTTACTTCTTAAGCTTCTTAGTTTACTAACTGTGTAACTATCTCTTACTTCTGATATATTAACACCCATAACAAGAAATTTTTTAGAATCTGGAATATTAAGAAAACAGAAAGGTGGTGCAAAATAACCACCATGAAGTTGGAAAATTAGAGAACAGTCACGAAGAATAGTTTCTAAATTATTTGGTAACTTTGGTCCAATATATGCTAATCCAGTAAAAGATATACCCCATGTAAATACCGTAACATCAGATGATGGATTTTCTTTTACAGATCTTTTCCATAGTCTTAAAATAATTTCTATTGGAAAAGAAGTATTTCTTTTTATTTAGCAAGACATAAGCTTTTATTTTTAAACTTACCACTGGCACTTGAATGTCCTGTACCATGTAAAGTAGGAACTTCAAGACAACTCCATCTTGGACTAGTATTATCTAATGGTTCACTTGTATATAAAGGAGATGACATACTAGTTCTATGGAGAGTATAGTAAAACCAATAATTGTCTTGTTTGACATTTATTTTCAATTTATGTCCAATGATTTGAATAAGACTTCTTAGTCGAAGCTGAAATAATACAAATATACAAAAAAAAACTTGTAAATTTAATTTAAATAAAATAAAATAGATCAATAAATTCTAAACTGTTATTAATTAAAATATAATTTATTATTTTTCAAAAAAAAGATAAAATAAATAATTTAATAGTGGCAAGATAAGTGTTCATAAGATAATAATAATTTTTTAATAGTTTTGTACATTTGAATTAGATTAATTTACTTTTTTTATTAAGAATAACATTAATTAAAATGTAATAAAAGTATTAAACATCACAGTTTTATTTTTATTTTTGTATAAGCCAGAAAATAATTTTTATTTATTTGAAAAAAATATTTAAAATTTATCTTTTTTTATGAAAAATTATCAACTAATTGTTTATCAAGATCTAAGAAAAGACAATATTTGAAATACAGGTTAAAACCCTAATAACAAGGCAATTGAAATATTATGCTATTTTAATAATTATATTGAATTACAACAATTGCTAAAATATTGATAATTTTCGCTAATATTTATATTAAAAAAGATTAATTACTATTTATTTATAACATTCTACAAGAACAGCAAAGTCATCTTATTAATTGATATCATCCTAATATTTAATACAACAGTCATAATTATTTTAATTAACCAAGAATAATTTTGCAGTATTTCATTTTCTACACAAGTTCATCTTTTAATATCTTAATTTTTTACATGAGCTTTTAGTTATAAAAGTGATTTTATTACTAATTTATATATAATATTCATTCAAATTTATATTAAATAAAATATCACTTATCAATTTCAATATTTTATATATGAATGATTAAGCAATTTTACCAAGTATTTAATGTTGTTATCATAATAAATGTTTTATTAATCTCCTGACATCAAAATATATTTTAAATATTAATTGCTAATTAATTTTTATTTATAAGTATAAAATATCAATATTTGTGATAGATATTCATGAATAGATTAATATACATCTTCAAATAATAAATGAGTTTAAATAAATAAAAGGAAAGAATAGATTAATCACCTGTTGTGTAGCAAGGGGCAACCAAGTATTGTATCTAGGAGCAATACCGGGCTGTAATGTAAGATCTAGTTCTTTAACGCAGCATCGCATTTCTGATTGCTCCATTATTTTTACACATTATTTTACTCTTTAACATTAAAGATAATACCTTTTAAAAATTTGTTATTATTAATCGTTTGTTTATTGCTCGTGAAAGGTTATGAGTTGGCACACAGGTACAATGTTGACTTCTTCGCGTTTAGCAACATATTACCACATTTTTTTACTTTTCTAATAAAAGCAGCAATAAATGAAAAGGCAAAATTTTAGATTAAAAAATGTCCAAAAATAGTACTAGTATTGATTCTTTTCTATAATTATTACCAAACTCGAATTAATTACAAACTAGTTCTTAATAATTTTTCTTAAAAGACCACTTAATTAATGTATTTTATCCAAGTGATTATCAAATGCTTATTTTTACATGAAGAGAAAATACAACAACAAGAGAAAGTTGGCAGGTTGATAATGATAATACACTTCTTCAATAGTTTGATATTCTGATAATATCTCTGCTCGCTGTTTTGCTGCTGCAGAAGACTTCCACTTCACTGACGTATGGATATAGGCTGATATTGGATATGGAATAGGACCAAATCATCAGAGACCAATCCCATACCCGCTCTACAATCTGCACCAACACCAGCCAACGCCAAGTATATAGAATGACAGATATTGATGCTGATATCATTTAAAAATTAAATTACTGCAATTGATTTCAATTAAACATTTTGTTATGAAAATCTAAAAAAATATATTCATATAAGAAAAAAAGATGAATTATAATACAGATAGCGATATTAATTCGATAAAACATTAGTATTTAATTATGCCGCATTTGATTATATATTAATAGCTGTTAATAGCTTTTATAGGTATATGCTATTTTGATCTACACAACGGTCGTTTGTAGCGACTAACGAGTAGCGAGTATCTGTACTGATTTGCACGCCTCGTATTATAAATTTATAATACTCTTTCAGTTGCTTCTCCGTATATTTCATAATTAATATTGTAGGACTCAAAACTTAGAAGATAACTCTGATTTAAAGTGGTATTATATAATCTGATATTATACATAAAATTAAGTACATGTTACGTATTTTTTTGCACTAACAGATCAATAGCTTAATTTTTATTTGTTTTGAATGCAAGGTAAGTATTATGTAAATTGAAACTGGAGGGGATACATTTCCTTGCATCTGTTTTCCCGCCTGTATGTATGCGTTTTTTTTCTACTCTAGAATAGGATCCGATAGGATCTCATATAGGAGCTATAAAATCAGATATAGCCAGTAGCAGCCAGTAGCTAGGACTTTGCAGGGAGTCTATTCCAAAAGGACTCCAGCAAGTTGCCGATAAGTAGATATGGCAATTTGGCAATGTTGGAAGATATTTTCCTATACTCTCCCATCAGCTCCCCATGTAAATGTCATGAAAGGTTATCAAACTGCAAGCAGCTGCAAGTATACATTTTGGGCACCACCTAGTCCCTTATAAGCAATTGTACTCGATTGTCCATTATAAAAACTATTAACATTCGATTTGAAACCTTTTTTAAAAAGCCTTTTATTTAAATTCATAGGTGTAATACCAGGTAATACAGGTAATACACATGCAAACATTTACACTAAGCTTGCTTTATCTCTGCTTATACCGTTACCGTATATGGACGCGACCAGCAGCGACCAGCTGTTCGACGGGATTTTATGAAAATGGATGCAATCAGCTGCTTACTGAAGCAAACTCAATGGAATGATATCCCAGCACGTCGCCAGTAAGTCAAAATACCGTATCTGACCATTTCTTTCCTTCGATTACGTCAATGGCGGAAAACTTGCAGTTTCATAACCGTTTATGACATTTACATGGAGAGCTCTGTGGGGAGTATATGCAGGTATAGGCAGGTATAGGAAAATGCTTTCCAGCATTGCCATATTTACATCTACTTATCGGCAACTTACTGGAGGCCTTTCGGAACAGACCCATCAGGTATAGGACCAGAGATTCCTATGATCTATTTATAAGACGTCAGTGAAGATATCTATTGTATTACAGGTACCCTAGGTATCTGAATATTAGTATATATAGGGAGACGCGCGCGCACTACACACTACACCAGATTACACGAATAGTAGCTAGCTGATAGACGTAGGGTGCGCGGTGGGTGCGCGTTAGCCAGCTACTGTGGCCATTTTGCTGTCCGTTGATAACTCCGCGAAGAGGGTATTTGCATACCGACTGGTTTACGCCAAACAACATATATCGCCTTCGAATAATTCGAAAAGTGCGAAAATTAAAAGTGCCGATATAATTGGAGGTGTATCACCAGTAAAATTTATCATAGCTCCAAGATTTTTTAAACATCCGTTCGATGTAAAATATTAATCTCATCAGGTTTCGAGGTTAATGCTGTTGATACTTGTACACGTCCACGCCTAAACTTTTCGTTATATGTTGGCCTCTGAATTTTGTAAACACTATTGAAAATCAAGATGGTTGTTATTTATTTTAACTAATAAAGTTTGGGAAAAATTGTTTATTAATAAAAGTTTTAGTATCTACTGTGTTGTATGAAAAAACTACTGTACTGCATAGTTGAGTATACTGTGAAAGTTTTTATTTATACTTATTTATTTAATTATAACAACTGTATTATTAAAAATTCTTTTAAATTATAAATACATATTAAAATATTTAATAATTAATAAAATTATCTGGTTAAATTAATTTATTTATTTTGCTTGTTTGGTTGTTATAGGTGTTTTATTCTTATTTAGAAATTGTTGAATTAAATTGTTACATTGAAGAGTAATTAATATAAAATGCAATTAGTTTATTGTATTGATTAGATGATGAGTTGTAAATATCATAAAAATGGAAATAGATACAAATGTAAATGAGATGTTAGAGGAAGCTGTAGAAGGAGAAGAAATTATTTTTGAGTCTGAAGAAGGATGTGAAAATGGAGAAGTGGAAATAATAGAAATTATTGAAGAAATTGAGGATCTTGAAGAAGATGGAAATAATTTTGAACACACTGAAGAATTTGAAGATATGGGAGATAATAGAAATGAAGAAATAGAAGAACCTATTTTACCGCAAACTAATAATGTTTATAAAAATAAATCTGCTAGTAATTTATGTGATAAGGTTAGTATACTCTTTAATTCATAAGATTAAGTATTTGCTTTTTAAAAAATTATTTCTTTATATTTAATATATAAAAATTTAAGAAAACACTATCAGTTTTATTCTTTTATTACATCTTAATGTAATGATATATATAATTTATAACTTTCAACTGATGTATATAATTAAATTATTCAAAAATAAATTAAAAAGTAAAATAATTAAATGTTTAAAATTAAAGCAAACTTCATTTTAATTTTGTATCGTTATAAACTATTCATAGTAATAAGTTCAAAAAGAAATTGTTCTTGTTAAATAGTATTAGTCTTACTCTGTTTTTATATATAATTCAACTAAATAATGCAAAAAAATTTTTTACAGCATGTTATTTGTAACAGTCCTCAGCAATCCACTAATCAAGAGAAATTTCATAGTCAATTTCACTATGATGCATCTGCCGATTGGGAGGATGAATATGAACAAGAAGAACAAAATAATCAAATAGAAAATATTACAGAAGAAACTGTAGAAAATGAAGAGGAGTTTAATACTTACTCAACATATAACAATGGAGTAAACATTGAAGAAATTAATGTTGAAGATAGGCCAGAGGCATCTATATCGGAAATAAATTATGAAGACAATATAAATCAAGAAAATAATGTAGATGAAGATGATAGTCAACATGAAATTGTTCAAAATTCAGAAAATAATTTAGTTTATACAGTACTAGATTCTAAAAAGCAAGCTAGACAAATACAAGACAAATCAGAGAGGCAATTTGTAGAGGTATATTAGCATTTATTTATTAATTTATAATTATATTTTATTATAACAAAAAAGATCAAACATTATACTTTCACCACTCGAATATTTTTAGGTTGAAAGTTATAGAACTGATGATAATTTACCAGACAATGAGAATATTTACTATGCAGTAAATGAAGATGAAGGTACATATGTTCAAACAGTTGAAGATGAGCAGCAATATGAATATATCAATAAGGAGGTCCCTATGGAACAGGATAATGAAGAGTCCAATCAAGACGCCGAAAATCAAGAAGAGGATGTAATAATCATAACTTCAACATAAATACATATAAAATATTAAAACTACTTAGATAAATGTATTATTTTCTATTTTAGGCAGAACAAGAACAAATATTTTTACATGAGGATGAAGATGGGCAATTATATTTTAAAAATGAACATGGAGAATTTCAGCCAGTTTATCGTACTCCAGATGGTAATTATGCTATAGCAGAAAATAGCAATGAGGAACAAGATAACCAAGAGAACGTGAATCAAATACAAGATGATCAAGTAGAGACAGATGATTACGTTCTTCCTGATATTGACACAAGACAGTACAATTCTAAAAAGGTAAATTTCTTTTACAATCCTTACATTATCCTGACATTATAACAACTTTGCAACGATTATCATTGGATCTAAATTTTATCTAGCATATAAATGATCAATCTCATGAAGCTGATAATGACGATAGCACTGTGACAATTTCGTTAATAATATCAGAAGATGAAAATGGACAAAAACGAACACAAGTTATTATACCCTCTCCTGCTGAAGCAAAATGCAATATCTGTAATAAAACGTTTAAGACGTCCTTGCAGTTGCTGAAGCACAATAGATTAAAACATGCTAGAGAAGAAGATATTACAACAAGAAATTTTCCTTGTGATTTATGTCCAAAAAGGTATTTTAATATTTATATATTTTTAAAAATTTATTGCTTCTTTTAGAGTAGATATTTTAAAATATGCGAAATTTTAAAGAATTGTTTCATTTATGCATTGATATACATATATGTATATATATAATAAATATATATTGGCACACTTATTAATTATTATTAAATCATTGTATTTGAATCTAATTAAATTTATAAATATTTATATAATTTTCTGTGTGTAGATTTTCAGATCAAAATTCTTTAGCCCGTCACCGTAAAACTCATAATGAAAGTCGATTATTTCAGTGTTTGGAATGTCATAAATCTTTTCCAACGGCCAATAGTCTTAGAAAACATTTATCTTTAGAAAATCCAGATTCTCATCCCCTACCGTGTATTTATTGTGGACGACGATTTTCAGATAAACCTAGTCTTATGAATCATGAACAATCACATTTAGCTGCTGAAAAAAAGTCGTATATGTGTGATATTTGTGAGAAATGTTTCACAAATAGTACGGACTTAAGTATTCATAAGCAAAATCATGATCCAGATAGAAAATTTGATTGCAAAGATTGTGGTCGAAAGTTTAATCGATTAAATAATTTACAGCGCCATATGATGGTTCATCAGCAGGTAATCAGATTAATTTATACTTCATAAAGAATTTAATACTTAAGTAAAAAAAAAAAAAAGATTTTAATAGTTCACTTTCTTAATTATTAGCTTCAATATTTAATATTTGATTTTGATAATTCAATTATTTATTATTAGCTTCTAATATAATAAATAGTAGCAGATTTAAATTGTACTATCAAAACATATCAAATAAATGATCCAAGGCTATTATGTTAAAATGTATTTTGTAAAAAATATTACGAATTATCTATTCTTATCAATATAAGTGTGTGTGTGTGTGTGTGTGTGTGTGTGTGTGTGTGTGTGTGTTTTATTATTTTCATATCTGTATTTTTTAATAATAAGTAATTATAACTTTTTTATAAAAAATTATAGCAAGGAGAAAATGAAGAAATCCTATCATGTAATGTTTGTGGGATTACATACAAATTTACGAGTTCTTTAACTAGACACATGGTTACGACTCATATGAATCCTGAAAAACTTCGACAACAAGCTGAAGAACAACGAAAAAAACGAAATAATCATTACCGCCGTTATCTTGAAAATAGGAAAACATACGAAACTCAAAACCCAAAGCGTACTTTTTGCGGGTCCATCGGCAGATTAATGGACGATTCGGATGAAGATGCTGATTAGTCAGCGATTTCTCAACTGTTTACTACAGTTACATTGCATAATGTTTTTAACTTAATTATTAAAAAATTTAAAAAAGGACTCAAATCAACTTTTAAAACAAGAATTTTAAACAAAGTATAATTGAATGAAAAAAGTTTATCATTTATTCGATGAAATATAAATTCATCCATTTTGAAATAATTCTACGGACTTTTGTAGAATATTTAGTAAACTATTTGTATACTAAATTTAAAAAATTGTAAAATTAAGAAATAAATTTTGGCAAGAATATATTTTTGAAATTAAATATAATTTTTAAAAATAAAATTTTTGCCAAATGTATGAATGTAAATGAATGTACAATAATATTCATTTCTTTGACTAAAAATTATTTTTTTTTGTATTATTTACATAATGTTTCTAAAGCCTTATAATAAGCATATTTTATGTCATATTCCATGTCATACCAATAATTTATAGAAATGCAAGCGTGTGATTGCGTAACATGATGAAACCATAGTGAAGGTAAATAAAGAATGTCACCTTTACATACTTTAACTTTTATTTTTACTGCATTCTTATACCTGGGATACCTAGAAGAAAATATATTTAGAAAATAGTATAAATAAATTCAATATATAGGTAGAAATAAAAGTAAATTGACTTTTCAAAATCAGGATTTAATGGATCAACAGCAATCCATGGTATTAAATCACTAGTTTTTGCCTCATTACTTTCAATTTTTTGTGATTTAAGGAAATCACGATTTTCTTGTTTATCAATCAATTCAGTAATCCATTTTCCCTTTGCAATTTCTTTGTAAATAGCAGAATGATATTTTTTATAAGGAATCCATGGTAAATCAGTTGGTGGATGTAGAATAAACTCTTTTTCTCCAGAAACTACACAATACATATTTTCGTATGGATCTTTGTGCACTATTGAACAACATATAATTTTGTTTTTAAATTTACATTTAATAGCTTATTAATAAATAAGCATTATAAATTTATTAATTTTGTTATATCTTAGTTAAATATATTAGAAATGTTGTTTTAAATAAAATTTTAAAATATTAAAATATATATGCAGAAAAAATTAATAAATTTATAGATGATTTATTTATATTATCGAGCTCAACTTGAAGTTACAGCTCTATGATCACCCATCCAGAAGTTTATAGCATCTGGTTTTACACCAAATGCTTCAGTTGCCCAAAATATATCACTATCAATGTCAGTCCAAAGTTCATGAAAATCTTCAAAATTCGAGTTTTGTTTTTGAATATAAAATACACTGTCACTGGGTGGATTTTCTAATTTTTCCAAAAAATTATTCATCGTCATATGCCGCTCCTCTGGCATTGCAAATACTTCTTTATCACTGAAATCACATAATGTTCTTTCTTTAGTGACAGCATCTGCATAACCATTTGGCGTAACAGCTACATCAACTAATTTACTACCTATTGCATGTTTAAAATAAGATATGTTCCACTTATCTATAGCTTTCCAATGTTTTATTCCACCTTTTATAACTAATGGTATATTTTTTGATACATAATTTCTATGAAAATCTAATGGTGATATGGGATCAGAAATTTCAGTAATTTGAGTTCGCACATACAGTTCTGAAAATTTATAAATTAACTTTATAAATAATTTATTCCAGTTGACATCTAAATAATTTATTCCAGTTGACATCTAAATAATTTTAATATAAATTTAATATATACTTTAAACAAAAAATATAATTTAATAAATTTGGAATTGGTCTTAGTATTACTGAATAATATGAAATAATATAACTTTTAATAAAAACAAAATTTTACTAAAGTATAAATAATACCTTGTGATTCTTGAGAGAGAATATGAAAGGCATTTTCAATTTTATTAATGATTTTTTCAGTTTCGTACATTTTTCTTCTTAAACTTTATTAAATCTATGATAATGATGAAACAAGACTTTATTTTTAATGAAAATCATTTATTTTTTGTAGTTAAAAATGAATAACTAATCTTGTAATGTTTGTGATTCTATTTTGATTCTTTTAACAGCTTTTAGTCACATTGGTCATATTATAAACTACAGTCGGCACCGGGCACGTGCGTAATATCGTAACTACTCTGCTGCTAACCTGTGATTACCCGTGTTTACCAAATCAGCTAATATAACAGATAACCTGACCTAACCAGACATATCCAGCATAACCGAACTAACACTGTCTGTGCCTGTGCGCTGCTTCGGGTAGTACGAAATACGAATACCTGGTAGTACCTAGTATTACCAGGTATTACTAGTGCAAGCTGGTACAAGTAAACGTTCAGTTCAGAGCCTTGTAATATTTGGTAATATGAGTTCAGTTTCTTATGGTAGCTTGTTTGTTTACTCTCATAATCCAGGCAGCTCCAGGTTTACTCATTCATGTTATTTTTCTGTGAATTTTCTCAAAGGACATCTTGGCGTATCTCTAGGTATCTTCAGTTGAATATATCTATCTCGATCTTTAATATATAATATAGGTTTATTCAACAGCTTTGTTGCCATATTATCCAAATTATCAGCTT
Source organism: Sycobia sp. Sy_11 (assembly GCA_018907035.1). Lineage (NCBI taxonomy): Eukaryota > Metazoa > Arthropoda > Insecta > Hymenoptera > Epichrysomallidae > Sycobia > Sycobia sp. Sy_11. The sequence continues at coordinate 3,816,042 of JACCIC010000021.1, forward strand.
TTACCATGACTAATTTATATATTTGATAGGTTAGGATTAGCATTGGAAGTCCATAAAAGTTATATATCAATTTAATGAAAACTTTATACAAGTATACTTATTTATAAGGCTAAATATCGAACTTATGATTTTTAGCATGTCACAAGATATTTTAGATTTGTTAGTAGAACCCCAAATGACTAAAATTTGCGCTCCTATGGTTAGGTATAGTAAGTATGTAAAAGACTAACGAAATGAAATTCTAATAAATATTCTTACATATTATTAATAATTTTTTTATGAATTTTTTAGATTTCAATTTCGTGCATTAGTGAGAAAATATGATTGTGACATTTGTTTTACACCTATGATTCTTGCGGATTCATTTGTTCAGTCATCAAAAGCCAGAAATAGTGAATTTACAACCAATAAAAATGATAAACCAGTAATTGTACAATTTGCAGCTAAAAATGTAGATGATTTTACAATAGCCTCTGAAATGGTTGCACCGTATGTATAGATTTAGAAAGTCGAATATATTTTTGTAAATTTATCTCTTATTATCGATCAAATAATTAATTGCCTATTTATAATAGCTACTCCAACGGGGTTGATTTAAATTGTGGTTGTCCTCAACGGTGGGCATTAAAAGATGGTTATGGTGCAGACCTTTTAACAAAACCACAACAAGTAAAAGACTTAATTTCTCAAGTTAGAAATCGCATTCCAAAGCCATTTACAGTTTCTGTAAAAATCCGTATTCTTAAAGATATTAAAAAAACAGTTGAATTATGTCGTGCTATTGAACAGGCTGGTGCATCTTTTTTAACAATACATGCCAGAACACCAGAAATGAGAAATGAGCCAATTGATTTAGAAAATTTAAAGTTACTAAAAAGCTGTATACAGTTACCAGTTATTGCTAATGGTAATGTTAGATGTTTGGAGGATGCAAAAAATTTGTATGAAGAATCAAACTGTAATGGTGTAATGGTTGCAAGTGCAATGCTCACAAATCCAGCATTATTTTCTGGATTTACAGTGACCCCTGTAAAATGCATTCAAGACTGGCTTGATATAACATCAAGTGTTGATACATCGTTCTTATGTATGCATCACCATCTTGTTTTTATGCTTGAAAAAGTATTAAATAAAAAAGAAAAACAAGTGTTTAATATTATGAATAATAAACATGATGTTTATGATTTTTTAAACAAACGTTTTAATATAAAACCTAGAATATATTCTGAAGAATATCAGTTGACAAAATGTGAATATCAAATTTTAGAAAAAAAACTTTCAAAGAAAATAAACTTTGAAGACGATTTAAATATTGATTTAGAACATTTTTTTATATAAAAATTATGAATTTAAAGCAGAATTTACTGTATTTTTTGTAAAAATAACTTTCAGTATTTTTCAATATAAATATTGTAAATAAAAATATAAATATTTTTTATAAAGACACTATACTTTATTAAAAATAAATTTTATAAACCATTTAATTTCAACATAGTAATCTACATTTTCTTTTTCATTAATAATAATTTATAAAAACCTTAATTGTAATATTATTAGACAAGCATTAAATACTATGAGTTTTTCAATTTGACTATTTACCTATTATTTTTTATTTGATTCTTGATTTTATGTATAATAAAGTATTTTTTAATGATATTTTAAGTATAAATAACATTTTTTAGTTTATATTTTTTGCGGTAAGGTTTAATATTATAGGAAGATAAAACTTTGGTCTCGCAAAAAAATGAATACAAACTTGTAAGTAATAATTAAATGGATTTATTTGGAATTAAGTGCAATGATACCAATGTGATGTTTAAAAGCTTTCTTGCTCTTTTAGCTTTTAGTCTCTTTTACATGAACTCGTTAGTGATTTAAAGATACAATTAAATACAGATGTTTTCGACATCATTTTTTTTTTCATTCATGACTGTTTTTAAAGAAAAAAGTATTTCGCTGGCAGTACAGAGCTTTCAATCAAGACTGTTTAATTATTAACAATGTAATCGCTAAGAAAACATATGCTATTACATAACTTAATAGTATTTGGTAAATGCAACTTAACATCTGTGGTTACTAATCCTTTATTCTCTGTTATTAAAAAACAAAGGCATATTGGTGCTTTATAGGATTCTTGAATTATATATCACTGTGTCAATCAGAATAATAGATTAGTTCTATTTGGTGCATTGACTAAATAATTTAATTCTACTGTTTGAGGGAACGTCTCTGGTGGAAATAAATTTATGAAATTTTATGGGGTTTAATTTCTTTTATTAATTTGGTATTATTATTATTTCTTTGGTTATCTGTAGTTACATATTTTTTTACATAAGTTTGTAAATTTTTTTGTAAAAGTTAGTTTAGTCTATTTCGTATTCATTTAGTGAATGCATGAAGTTTTTTGAATAATTGTTTAATAAAATTTGATAAAAATATTAACACTAGAGCAGTATGCCATCTTAACATTTTATTACAAGTCTGCATAAGCACTTTGAAGATACGAAGATTTGAGAAAAATACTGACGACATCTCTATTTATAATTTACAAATGTTAAAATATCTCTGTAAGTATTAGTGAATGTACCAAAAAGTTAAAACTATTATTCTCAGGGATATGTACGAAAAAAAAATTAAATAAACAAAAACAGAATAATATACAGGTTTCTTCCTTGATATGGAATACGGAAATACGTTTTCAATTACACTTCTCTGTTTCGTCCAGCGATAAGCTTTCATTATGTAAATTATCCTAGCGAGGAATCATCATTGAGTTATACAATAAACATTTGAAACATTGCTTTACTAGCTCCACCTCTTTGGCTTGTGGACTTGTGACTGACCTTATGTAATATAAATTATGCATATATATATATATATATATATATATATATATATATATATATATATATATACTTTTATCTTTTCTTTTTTATTATTTATACTGCAGCAGCGTCGGATCGCACACATTATAATCTCTTTATTAATTTGAAATGGAATTGCTTCTTTCGATAAAAAATCCATTGTTAAAATAACAAGATTGGTTAAAAAAGATAAATGAGTGGGACAATGTGACTCAAAATGACTGTACAATTTATAGATTTACGTTAAAACAAGGCGAAGATTATCGAAGAGATTTTAACGTGTACGAACAAACTATTTATCACGCACTCACATTCATGCATTTGATTCGATGCACGCACTCCTTGTAATATTTTTACGATTCTTTCCCATAAAGTAAATTATTATTTAGCATATTTTTACAGATATTAAGATTCTAATTACATTATTATTTAGAATTTTATATAAAAATTGCCTAGAACAAGATAGGGATTAGCAAACAATCTTCATCGTAAATTTTCAAATAAATATTTACTTACAATATTATTTGTTTTAATTCGTATAGTACATAGATTTGTGTGGAGGCGTTTCGAATCATTACAAGCTTTATTATTATTCACGCTTAAAATAAATGATCGAACTAAGTAGAAAATACAAAATGCACTTAATGACTTTCACAAATAAATAATAATTGGAAATGAACTATCTAACGCATTTTGTTTAAATTATAAACACTTGCGTATTTTACGTATATTTCTAAACCCTTTTCTCGACTGACACAAATCTTGTAATCTTTGTATACTTATATAAATAATAAACGTATTACAGATTTCAGCCTTAGAACAAACGCATCGGCAATAATTTATAACTTTAACTTTTCTTAGCTTTTCTTTTTAATGTTTGCTAAAAAGCTCTATAGCGCTGTCGAAACTGCAAGTTTTGAAATACGGCAGTTGCATGGGCTAAAAGTATTTTACTAAGAATAAAGTTTTACAACGTAATTTGTAAACAAACAAAAGCGTACTATGCCTGAAATCTTATTATCTTTCCAATGTGTCAAAAAAAAAAACAAAAAAAAAATGAAATAAAACAAAAATAAAAAAAAATAAAATAAAATTAGGATCGTTGATAGAAATGTATGGTTAATAGATTAGAAAGCAGGAATTGTTCTTCTGTGGAAAGGAGCTTCGAATATACGTATACACGCACTCGCGTGTGTATAGGAACACGTATTCCAAGAGAGCACTCGCCGCGTGTTTGTGTAAGTTAGCGGCGCAAGCATATCCAAATAATTTGCGAGTAATTCACCAGCACTCGCCGTGCAGATTTAATTATTCACGCGTAATTACACCCCCCGTGCTATTCATATTCTCTCTCCCTCTCTCACTCTCTCATTCTTCCCCTTCCTCCTACCTTCTAACTTCCATGCAACTGCTTTATCTTTCTTTCCCGCGGTCCCTCTCGCTCGTTCTCTTTATCCCTGAGCCTTCCCCCTTTCCCCACCGACCCTATCTCTTTCTCTTTAGCTTTCTCATCCTCGCACATCTCTTGGCGGGGAGAGGGGGGGAGGGGCTAAATGAGAAGCTGGCTCGGGTTCGCGTTCGCGATATACTTTGGGAGTCACTTGCCGGGAGCCCAGCCCTTGGGTACTAATTGACTAGCATCGTTCACCACTCCTCTCTTCCTCTCGCCCTTTCCTTCTCTATCTTGCTCTTTCTTTCTCTCGCTCTCTCTCTCTCTCTTCTCTCGTATTATACGCTCACGCACTCTTACTCGTCCGCTTTGTCTCCCTCTTTCTCACGTATTCTTGCTTCCGGTTTTAATTCCCCGTATGAGTATTTTTCGCTGCGGTTAGAGCGCGACCAAAAGATCACAAGAATTCGGGAGTTCTTACTTTGTTCAGTATAATATTGGCCATTGGGGCACCGGAAATTTGTCTTTTACTCTTGCTTTTCTGCCAGACAACGAAATTTTTCTTTCTTTTCTTTTTTAAATATTTTCTTTTTCTGAATTCTCATTTATTTTTCTTTCTAATAATTTCTTTGAACAAATTTTCGAGTATTAGAGAAAAAAGTCACCTTTTTATATAATAATAACGAGCAAAACGAAGGAACACGTGTTTTTTGCTGTTCGATACTATTTTAGAAATTAAATTATATTTTAAAGAACTCAAAAATATATAAATAAGGCTCCAATTTGTGTGTTAAGAAATTTTTCTCAAGTGTGTACGATACGAGCGAGTAATGAAATGTTTCTTTCTGGCCATCCCATCCATGATGCGAGTAAAATGAGAGAGGGAGAGCTAATTTTTAATAATTCAAACTCCTTGCAGAAGCTTACTGAGCTTTTAAGCACTGAAGGAGGTGGCCGAGCGAGTTTGTCCGTACCTTCTTCTATATAATTCGCAATACCTTTTCGATACACTACCTAAATAAATAGAAACAATGACAAATAAATAACTTAAGAACACAGTAAAGGTATTTCGTTACTTTGCTTTGTAGATGAATCTTTCACTCAATAGTTCATCCATACATCCATTTCTGACACAAGCGCCGCAACGACTTTATATATATGTATGTATATGTATAACGCAAACACATTTATGCAATGTAAACTAACGTTTTGCTACGCTTCCCTACTTGCATCGATACTCTCATTTACATTCTCGAGAAATTAATTTTTTTCTATACAGATCAGCTTTTCCTTGATTATAAAAAAAGGCAAATGCCAGCTCGACTGTTCTGCTTATACGGAGCGGAGCATAGTAGCCACCAATCTCGTATCTTTGAGAACGCGCACGCGTTGCTTTACACAATATTAGATGCGCATTTATAATGAAATTAAAAAAAAAAATTCGCTATTCAGTAATCTGAAGGATGGGCTTTAACAATTTAGATTTTCCTTATATTTTTTCTAGATTAGGACAAATTCGTTTTCGTTCATTGCATCGCATATACCGGATACTTGAAAATAGAAAATCAAACCTTATAGTTTTTCATATAGTGTATATATATATATATATATATATATATATATATATATATATATATACATTGCATACTCGAGAAAAATTCTTTAAATCGAAAACGTTATGTTTTTTCCCGCTCAGCACGACCGATGGCAAAGACTAAACGAAATCAAATTTGTCAGATTTATATGCTTGTATGTGCCAGCAGCAATATGAAATGTTGTTTTCCAAGCGAAAGAGCAGTTTATACAAACTCGAATGGACATTTTTCGATCCTGCGAAAAGCGATTGAATTAATTCTGCCCCCTCGCCAAAAATTGTCAGTATATATATCATATCATAGCAACAGCGTACGAAGCCAAGAATATCGAGCACGCGTCTCGGCGATACATAAGGAATAAGCGCGCATATGCCGCGACGATCTCGCGAATACCCCAGGCAGCGAAAAAAAAAGGTTTAACGTTTACGCACACGCACCACATAATAACACTTACGCACGTGCGCCATGGAGCCGCGCGTAATGTCATTTGCGAAACACCACACAGGCGTTGACGTATACACGCATACGGCAACGAACGCATCACACACAAACACACACACACACCACACATACACATTCACTGTACATTATTTACAAAGGCTATACAGAAAAATATTTGAGGTATCGTTATATATATATATTTATATAGCGCACCGTGCACAGGCCGTGCGCGCCCACGCATCGCATAATATATATATATATATATATATATATATATATATATATATATATATATATATATATAAAAGAAATTCGAGCCCGCGTCCTCCCATCAGTCTTGTCGGTCGCTCATCACCTCCGTTTCTTCTCATCCTCCTCTTTCGCCCCCTCGTCGGCAGCCGCCATCACCTCGCGCGTTCGTCGTGCTCCCCTAAGGCTCCTTATGGCTATTTTTCGCGCGGCCACGCGCCGCCCCGTCACCGCTAATCTCGGCTAAATGTGACATAATTTTTTTTTTCTTTATAAGCGCGTGCGTGCGCGTGCGAGTGTACACACACACACACACACACACACACGCGCGCGCGCGCTCACACTGCTCACACTTGCGGCGCGATCGAAGAGCGCAAGGAAATCTCATTATTCCTTGCTTTTTAATCTCCCTATCTCTATATTCTACATTACATAGCTTCCACAATCTATCTCTAGGTCTCGATCCTCGCGAGTCTCTTTGGCATATCGATCGTCGAGTCCGCGGCACGGACGCGTCGTCCTCGTCCGCGTCAGTGTGTATATATATATATATATATATATATATATATATATATATATATATATATATACGCATACACATGCATACGCGCGCACACACGCACGCATAGACACATATAAATATGCATATCAGGGCGGCGACGGCGACGGCGGTGCGGCCGCCCATTCACCGGCTAGGCGAGGGCGCCGCGGACGAGAGGCAGTCGCCCGGGCGCCGGTGGCGATCCTGGCCCCGTTGGCTTCGCGTTACGTCGCCCTCGGGTGGCCGTACGCGAAGCTGACCTCCCGTCACGGATAATAGGGATGCATCAGGTTGTACATGACGGCGAATATCGTGCAGGCGGCGTAGACGCCGAGGGCGACCCACCAGAGCAGCTGCTCGTGGAGGCGCTGCTCGAAGTTCTTCAGGACGAGGAGGCCGATCGTGAGGCCGGCGAGGGCGCCGGTCAGGTGGGCCACGTACGAGACCGGGGTGCCGACGGGCGGGCCGAGCTGCTGGGCGGCGTACCTGTCGCAGATCGCGAAGCCGACGTCGGCGCTCGCTGAAACATTGAAGGGGGGATACGAAGTGTGCGTTAGTTAAGTTATATTATTATCAACATTGTAGGTAATAAATTTTGATAATGTGAGTGCGCGCGCGCCCGCGCGCGCGTGTGTGTGTCTGGATTTTATAAAACTGTTTTTTTATTTATATATTAAAGATAACACAAGTTTATTTAAGGTTAAATATACATTAAAAAAACTATTTGAAACAAAGACGTTTGCAATGAATTCGAAAGCATATATATAGCAAATATATAGGAAACATTTGTAGAAAGAAAATAAAACTATATAAGTATTTTTCCTATCTAATTACTATATTAATTAAAATGTGTCATAAGAATAATAATGGAGAGCTTGTTGTATTAATATTTTGCATAGAATAATGATTGTTGAGATAATTATAACTAATTCTTATATGCAAATATATATATATATATATATATATATATATATATATATATATATATACATGCATACATACATACGGTTCAGACAGACCTTTCATTTGTTAGTACTTTCATAAATGTTCGACAAAATGTAGCAAAACAATGTGCAATTAATAACGATTAAATTTAAATATTCATATTTTTGTATTATTGTAACGCAAACGAAATAAATATAAAATGTTAAGCAAATAATTAATGTTGCGTATAAACAATGAATTATAAAATAATTCCATGGTTGGAATAATTATAAATGTAAACTGCTTTAATTAAATTCATACGAATTGCATTTCGCAGCAAGAAGAATAATTGTATAGAGATAAACAATCGACCCATTTTTTTATCTTCTTATAGCTAACTGTTAAAAAAAAAAAAAAAACGTGCGCGCAATTTGCTAACTTCGAAGAAAATATTACTAAAATGAAAATGAAACATTATTGTACAGTAGCAGTTGTTCCTCGGCCATCTCCAAGATTAGCCTATCCTCTAATCCATTTACTCGGTGACCGATTTTTTTTCTTTTTCTTTTTTTTTTCTTTCAGAAGGCTAGCACGCGCGCGCGCGCGCGCTCCCCGGCAGTTGCAATCCTTTATAAAGACTGAAAGACTTCTTTCAAATTACGAGCTACTATACCGGAAGGCGTGGGCGCGCGCACGGAGAGGAGGGTCAAAAGGAAGAAGCAATTTCCCGCGAACCTTAACACATGCGCGCAACGCGATTTCGAAATAGAGGGCGAAGTGGCGATGTAACCGGGTAAAGGGATTCCGCCGGCACAAGAAAACGAAGCGTTTTACCGGGGCGAGGGGGAAAAAAGCGATAAGGAACGAGAAAAATGGATTACAGTGAGAGAAAGTAAAAGAGCAGGTGGGAGGGGCGATGGGGAAAGGGTAAACGATGCTAATGAGGGGGAAAAACGAACTAACGACGAAGATGATAGAGATGCAGCGGAAATGTAAAGGAACGGCGGGGCAAAGGTCTTTATTTCCTTCTATCCTTCTAGAAATGCAATTTTCGCGCCGAGGCAACCAAAAGAAAGGTGGCTCTACTCCCCCCTCCTTCTCTGCGCATCGTTTCATACGTTTGAGCCGCCCTATTCTCTCCCTACCCCCCCTCTTTCTCTCTTCCTCAACTCAAAGACGTAAACCGATAATGAAGTTATTCCGCGATATTTAATTATTCTCGCGGATTGAATTTTTTTGTTTTGTTTTTAAATCACTTGTTCTTTGATAAATAAGAAGGGGAAGGGCATGGAGTTGTAAAAAAAATTTCTGTTAAGCTGTACGCGCAGAGAAATGCATTAATGTAATATACGAATTTTACGCTTTGTGATTTCATCAGATGATACAATATCTTTAAAAGAACAACGTTCTCTTTCCCCTCTCAAACAAAAAATTAACAAAACTTCGGTCGGGAAATGTAATTTCAACTGCTTTGCAAATCTTTCGAAAGGAAGTTTGTTAATTCAAATCCTTTTCGTTCCTAAATGTATGTATATATATATATATATATATATATATATATATATATATATATATATATCAAATATACAAAGACGATTTGGTGTTATTATTATTATTATTATTATTATTATTATTATTATTATTATTATTATTATTATTATGATACTATCGAATTGTTTTTTATTAAGTTCCTTTCAATTGGACATATGTTTCTTAACGCTCTACTCGCCTTTGTTAATTGTTCGCACCATTTCTTAACGAATTTCTTGTTAAATTATGCCTCTTGTAAACCTTTATAATTTTATATTTTATTATATAATTTTTGCATTAATAACGTATCCATTCTGCACACTTTAGTCAACGACGAGCGACGAGTGTATAATTAATTTAAGTTCCATTTACTGATTAAATCACGTTTCCGACTCGTTAAAAGCTCGTCAAAATTTCAATATATACAAGTACGCGTATAAGTTAAAATTGATGAAAAACAACGAAAGCGACGAGAAATGAAAATGTAAAATCGAGTGTTTGGAAAATTTAGGATATATTTTAATATAAAAAAAAGAAAAAAACCGTTTCACCTTCTAAAGCAATTTAATCAATGAGGTTAATAAACGATAGCACACACTGAGCTTTAATCACCTGAACTTGATAAGGTAAGTAGCGGGATATATAGGTATATAGGAAACGAGCGTTTTCACGCTAGCACTTGAAACTTGGCGCGCGAGGTAAGTATGTATATATATATATAGGGGGATGGAACTGCGCGATAACTCGAGCCCTTTGGTCTATATTACCGACAAGATGGTTGTAATTCTTCCTCTTCTTATACGATACGGGGAAAACCGCTTAACTTTCTCTCCCTCTCCTCTACGTAATTTTTATTTGCTTCGCTCCTCTCCCCCATAATGCGAAGCTATACTTATTCTGTAACCCCTACCCCTCCCCTCGTCCCTCTACTCCCGTATCTATGCGCGACCGACCGATACAGCGGCAAGCGGAAATGGCCAACGCGCGCCCGCCGCGCCGTCTCGGGGTTTCTAATTTGCGAACTTCCCGTAACCTCCGAGCCACTGACTGAAAGCGAAGAGACCTGGGCCAGAGGAGAAGAATTAAGTGGGTATAAGAGCCGCGCACGGCCCGGGTGAATTAGGTTTGTGCTCTCTTGGCTTCGAGCATCCCAACCCACAACCCCCCCCCCGCCCCCCGCGAACTTGTCTTGTTTTGAAACAGAAAGAGAGGGACAAAGAGAGGGAGAGAGAGAGAGAGAGAGAGAGAGAGAGAGAGAGAGAGGGAGAGCTTTCGCGACGAAGAAGAGCTTGCGCTCGCGCGTCTTTCTACAGCCACCGAGGAAACATTTGTGCAGGCATGTTCTTATTTTTGCGCTCGAGAGCATACAGCCAGAGAGTGAGAGAGAGAGTGAGGGGGGGGGGGTCGGGGGCGTTTCGCGTCTCGTCGCCCGACGCAAGAAGCCGAACGCGAAGTTTTTAACCGTGATTCGCTGCTCCGCGCTGTACGCGCGGTGGGAATTCTTTAGCTTTCGGCTTTGTTATTTGTCGCCGCCGCCGTCGCGGTGTTCGGGATTAATTAACGTCACTCCCTGCTCCCCCCCCCCTTCCACGCCCGTACGCGCGAGCCGACTCCTTGGAAACTCGAACTTTGTCGCGAATAAGGTTATATGTATATAGGAGAGAAAGTTATAATGAAAGGTATTTCCCAATTTCTTTGTTCCGACCTTTTGCTCTCATAGATATATATATATATATATATATATATATATATATATATATATATATATATATATATATATATATTCGCAAAACTTGTTAGCCGAGATGAGCGCCTTGTTTTGGTGGGCGCGGTAAATAAGAGACGCATCGAGATGACGTTTAATTGTAAAATATATACATCATAATAATGTATTGGTAAATCTCAGTTCGACGTAGCATAGTTTGCAACAGAGATTAATAATTATGTATAGCATCAGAAACATTGCGAAAATTGTTCAGAGCAAAACAAAAAAAAATAAACAAAAACAAATACAGAAACATCTATTACTCTCTAATGTTCTAACCGATTATGGCTGAACTTATAGTAAACTTGTACACGGATACGAAAATATCTGGGCGAATAAAAGAAACGCTCGAGAAACGTCGCGTGGCGGAAAAAGAAAATGCGCGGAACATTTAATTTCACCGCTGTCGATAGGTTGGATGTCCGTAACATTCGCGCGCGCGCGCGCGTGTGTGTGTGTGTGTCTACACGTTCGCGCGTGATGTCCAATTGCCCGAGCCGATCAGGAGTGCCAATAAAATCGAGCGCGCGGACACACTCGTCCTCTCCCGTCATATTGTTATATCCCGGCTATATACACGGGCGGCGCGTTTACCGCTCTTAATGAGCATCAGTGCCTCTGTGTGTGTGTGTGTGTGTGTGTGTGTGTGTGTGTGTGTGTGCGCGCGCGCGCGTGTAAAGAGAACTGCGCGCGATAAATCAAAGCGCGATAGCGAGCGCGCGACGCGACGGTGGATTTTTTTTGCCCTCCCCGCGTTAATGTAAAAGTAGGTTTTATAAATATGTAAGCAACGGAGTGGCTCGAACGGCGTACGCGCGCTCGTGCAAAGGGATCAGAAATAAAGTGCGTCGGAAAGAGAAGTTTCTTAATGCGAAGTAGCCCCGATGTATTTTTCTCTCTTTCTCGTTTTAATATCGACTCTTTTTTGAACTCTTCCCGTGTTTTTTCAACCCGATGTCTTCACTTTCTCCACCCCCCCCCCATTTTGTTGTTGATCTTGTAGTTTCCCATCAACGAATGCGAGAATCCATATGTAGAGCGTGTTTTCATAATTAATATGTACATATACCCCTGTATTATTTCAAGCTATTCACTTTCATATAGCATTATAAAAAGAAATTTCAATTAATTTTGAATATTCGATATTGTATTATTACATAATTAAATTTGTGACATTATATAATTAAAAATCAATATTAATATCAATATAAATAAGTTATATAAACTGACATACAGCTTTTCAGCTAATATTTTAGTACAATTTTGTAAAGAATCCGAGTAAAATTTTACCAAGGTTTACTATAACTACGAATTAATTGTGAAAAAAGAGCCGATGAAAGATTACTTACAAGCATTCGTTCGAATTCGTTTTTTATTATCATCTTTCTCAGTTCCTATAGAAAGCGTATGTATGTGATATATAAATATATAATATATAATTATATATATATATATATATATATATATATATATATACATATATATAGCTATATATAACGTAAAAAAACAAATTTCTATAAAGCTTCACTGGCTTTTTTGAAATAGCCGACACGGCCGGCCGGATTTATCTCCCAGGATGAGTCTTCGCGCGGGTGCGAACTGCGCGCGGCACAAAGGGACACACGAAACTCGCGTCCTTCTCTTTTTTTTCCCGGAGATTTTTCTTTTCCGACCCGAACTTTAGCTTTGACATTATGTGTAGCGGTGCTTATTTATTTTTCTTTTTTTTTGGGAGGGAAGGGGAGGGGGTACTTCGCGCGCAAGATTCGCGTTATCTTTGTCCATTACACCTATGTGTGTTTGTGCGTGTATATATATATATATATATATATATATATATATATATATATATATATTTATATATACGACCCGATATAACGATGAGAGAGAAAACGACGTACGTACTTAAGGATGATGAAAAACGTTTACAAAGTCGCCGTCCTATAAGAGAAGATCTTCGTAGTTATATCGCGAAAAAATTAAATATTCTAAAGTAGTTCTTTACGGCGTGGAAGGGGGGTCGATAAAGAAAAAGCCGCGAACCTTATATTTAATATAAGATAAACTAAAAATCTGTGGTCGATTCGATATCTATATATATATATATATTTATTGAATCGACGAAGTGTTTTTTTTGTAAAGAAAGCATTATTGAACTCCCAACATAGAGATGAACAGATTTGCGTTAACACTAGAATCTTATCATGATTTATCCTCCGCTGGAGACGCGAGAAAAATATCCGAGTCATCGATGTGTAATTGTACGCATATAGTATATACGGTCAAAGGCGGCGCCTATCTTATTCCATTATAGAGGAGGTATAAAGCGTCGTCCAAGCGCCCAAGCGAGCTCGAAAGGGCTGACCACGCCTCTTTGTCCTTTAATTAAAAAGTTCGCCGCGTGAAATATCGATATAAAGTTACTGTGGTCGGTTCGCCGCTGATAATCAAAGACATCGCGCGTACGAGATCTAATGGAAAAATGATCGATCCTGCGTTTTCTTAAAAGTGAGGAAAAACCCAGGCAACTTTTTTCCCTCGGTTGTGCTCGCCAAAGCCCCCTTACTATCTTCAACTTGGTCCCCATATCTATCTCGCTAACCCTCTCTTTATTTGCTTTGAAAAAAAAAAAAAAAAAAAAAAAGAAAAAATGTTCGTTGCGCGAAAAGCCAACCGCGGAGGCCACAAATTTTCTTCTCGCCGCAGTTACTATTTTAATGGCAGGCCGGCAAAAAGAAAAAAGAAAAAAAAATTGATGGCTATTCGAAAGTCGGGCGCGCAATAAACATTTTTGAATGGCTGCGCATGTAAATCGCTACACGTCCGCCCTTACCCACTTTTTTATTTTAATACGCGCGGCTATTAAGGTTTTTATTAAAAAAACAAAACCAAACAAACAAACAAAGTAGCATCAAACAAAACGTACGGAACAAAAATGTTTTCGTCAAATATATAGAATTAAAGGATCGTTTGTAAAAACATCTCGTTCTGTTTTTATTATTATTATTATTTATTTATTTACTTATTTTTCAGCAAAGAACGTCAAACCACTTTGTCTTTCATACCGTATATATGCGTATACATTTTTTCATCGTTAGCCTGGGCTCTATATACCCAAACGATCGCCCTTTCTTGTTTCGCGTATATAAACACATATACATGTAAAAGTGAAAAATTGCGTACACTCTCGAGCGACCCTAAAAAAAAAAAAAAGAAGAAAAAAAAATAGCACGACACGTCCGGCGTTAACGTCACGCGCCGCCGGGGGAGCGGGGGAAAATATAGGCGCGCGCGCGCCGCCGCTTTGACGACGCGGACGGACAGATTCAGCGTATTAAAAAAACCGCACGTAGAGCCCCAACCCTCTTCGTTCGCTCTTTTAACCCCCGCTCCCCACCCGTCCCACTTATGGACTTGTAACGCACAATCCTGAAAGGACACCTTGTAAACTTCGCCCATGCAATTTGGCAGAATTAAAGGAGCGTCCGCACTGTTGTTCTGGATCGAAAAAACATGAAACTCTTGCTTCACTCGGCTGGATGTGATTATTTTAACGCTCCATATTTCTCGGCTGAGCAGTGAATAGCCAACGAGCAGAGTTCTGTCTTACCTATTTAAGCAAATCTACTAGCTATTGGAATTGGCTTAAATATTTAGAGCCTGACTTGGATTGACGTCGCGTGGACCTTTCGTAGAGCGGTTATGCTGCAAGATACGATTTACATAATTGTACGAGGTAAACGCAGTGTATAATTTCGATTAATAAATCAAGCGGAAGTAGCAAGCTGTACGAGTATAATCAAAGAGAACCCAGGCTAATCATTCATTTTCGTATAACTCCATCGCGGTTCTATTGCCACAACAGTAGTCTTACTTCGTTTCATGAAAGTCATATATATATATATATATATATATATATATATATATATATATATATATATATATATATGATGATGATGATGATCTTGTGCACACACCCGACATTTGTTCAGCGATTGATCCACGTGACATCTACAATATTCCACGAAGATTTAACATTACAATGCGCGTTCACAAAAATTAATTCATATCACACAGATCGCGAAATTTCTTTTTTGTTTCTAATGCTTTTATTTAACAGTGAAATCCGAACAACACGAGCTCTCCATTCCTGCAGTAGACTTTTTGATTTTGTATCGATACCTCTAATTCAGTATGTATATATATACAGGATTTAACAAGGGGCCAACGGGAAGAAACGGATTAATTCGATCCAATCGTCCGGATCGTCGGCTTACCGATTATGAAGATACCGATGAGCCGCACAATGCCGAACTCCATATTGTTGTAGTTGAGAAGTACGTTGGCGAGGTGGGCGGCGAGAAGCGCGTAAACTCCGCCGCTTGCGCCCACGAGGTAGACGTCCGTGTCGAAGACGGACGTTCCCAGAGAGCCTGAAAGCAAAAAGTATATATATATATATATGTGTGTGTGTGTGTGTGTGTGTGTGTATGTAAGACTAAATATATGGTGCCGATAAGATGTGGTCCGTGCACACATACCGTTTATACGGCGGCGTCCGCATATGCGTTTATACGCCGCCCGACCAAGTCTGACTTTTCGCGCTAATGAGTCTTATTCGGAACTGCCCGCCCTTCAGTCCCTCATCGACGTGCATCCACCTATTCTCCTCCCCCTCCCCCTCCTCATTATTCGCGCCGAGGCGAGTTTGCTTGCGAGTTGCGCGTGAGATCGTCAAAAGTTACTGGTCGATTCGTCAAATTGTAATTGTAATTGTATATATATATATATATATATATATATATATATATATATATATATATATATATATATGAAGGGCCAACTTCGCTGTATGGAGTTCTCTCTCCGTATGTAATAGGTATACGTACCCATCGACACTTTCTTCACGCGCGCTCAAGATATAAACATTGCGATATCGTACAATTACGTAACATTCGCGGATGTATTTGAAATTAATGATCGGATCGCAATTAAAACATAACGTATGTAAGCGCATCAGAATGATATTAAACATCCTCGTCGGCGTGAGATTTTGACGGGGCAACGTCGACGAGGCGCTACGGAGCGGCGCGCGAGGGGCTTGGGGTTGCGATCGATGGCTTTTAATCGGGTTAAATCGCGTAATACCCCGCGCCCTCTCTTTCATTATAAGCGCGGGCTGGAAGTGTATTAATTGACGCGGGGGGGGTGGAGGCGGGGCGAATAAATTATGCATCGGCACTTCGCGCTACATCGGAGACAGAGGCCTCGCGCGGATCGGCGGGGCTTGGGAGGGGAGGGGTCGGCGGACGCGCGTCGAGGTCGAAATTGCGCGCGGTAGCCGAGCGCTGCCGCCGCGCGAGCGGGTCCGCGACCTCGCTTCGCGTACGAAAAGCTGCGCTGCGTGTGCACGCGCGCGCGCAGGAGTGGGCGGAGGTGAAAGATAAAGAGGGAATAACGAATGGGGCGACGGGAAAGCTTAATTAAACGCGCGTCGCGGTGACGCTCGCGGGTGGAGCGAGTGAAAAATTGCCGGGCGCGTGTACGTAGACAAAAGAATCCGGAAAGTAATTCGCAATAAAGGAGGGCTTGCGTCGTGGAGAGCTCGAGAGGGAGGGGAGGTAAGACGGGGAAGAGGAAGGGGAGGAGGGCGGTAGCGAAGCGGCCCTTATTAATGATGCCTGCCTTTTTTTTTTTTTTTGGTTATGTACACCGCGCCGCAAGGGACTGCGTTCTACGGCTGTATGCTGGCAAAAGTAGTTTAATGGTTCTAGTGAGTGTTATTGTTGCGTTGTCGCTAGACTTTCTTTCGTATAGGCATTAGCTTGAGGAAGGAATCTTTTTTTCATCCTCAAAAACACGTCAAATGTTCTGCACTGGACAATAGGGTAGAAATCTTTGTATTGTCAATATGCGCATAAATGTATATATATATATATATATATATATATATATATATATATATATATATATATACACATTCTCATAGAAGGATGTTGCGTGTATTTAATATCATGCGTTTTTAACAAGAATATCTTTAAATTTGGAAATTTTAAATGTCGCTGTAAAATACCATAGAATATGAATAATTCTCCGAGAAAACAGAAAATCTACACCACAATTTTCGAGCATTGTTATTTGAAATAAATTTATTGTTCGCAATTCTGCAAATTATCAAACCTACTGCAAATTATCGCGATAAGCATTCCGAAAATAAACTGAATAAAGTTTAAATTTTTGTCGTAAATTATACGCTATAAATAAGTTTTATCTCAATTCCCACGATGTATACAGAATTACGAATAATTTATTTATGTACGACAGGGATCATTGGACTATACAGGCGACTGTATAAGGCTTACCACTATCCACTATTTCGAATCTCAGTTTGAAAATTTTTACAAGAAGTGATGATTAGAAAAAGACAGATAATCTAAAAAAATTATATGAAACAAAGGTTTTCAATAAGTTTAAAAGATAACATTATTTTAAGGGTCTACTACCTTTAGACATCGAGCAAAATTATTGCACTTGATTGATTACACAAATTAAAAAGTATATATATGCTTTGCAGGGCAGTTTACTGTTATATAATCGGCAATACTTATATAGCAGCTTATATTCAATCGTTTATTGTTTACATGTATATAGGAATTGTATTCTTCGTAATGTCTTAATATTCACGACCCGGATTTATACTATATAATATTATATAAATGTATCACGAAGCCAACCGATGAAGCCACGAAAAACAAAGTATAATGAAGTTGTATTAGAGCATGGAATCGTATTAAAGAAGCATAAAATCTTGCCTAACTCTCTTCCTTATAGTAAACACTGGATTCAAGGTGCGAGATTATTGGACGGGGATAAAGAGAGGCAAAGTAGAGAAAGAGAGAAAAAGAGAGAATGTTATATCATTGTATGAAATGGAAATGGCATCCTTATTAAGGGTTCTCTCGAATGGAGTTGGGAGTTCGTACCTTGACCCTGAGCCTCCTTCGTCATCCGGTGAGAAAGTGTCGCCGAGGGCGGGTTAAAAGTGTGTAGGTGCGCCCATACGTGCACGTTTACTTGCAGAAATCGCACCTTTATACAAGCTCACAGGCATATAGACATAGAGGCATATAGAACTATATATACATACAGGTGTGTAAAAAAATACCGGTATTCGCACGCTTGAGCAGAGCCGTCGTCTGGGACCGCGTGATTTCTTGCACCCAGCCGGGCGCCTGCTCATAAATGCTGCACCAGCGAACGACATCGAGAACCGTCGATTTTCGTACAAGTATGTGTGTGTGTGTGTGTGTGTGTGTGTGTGTGCGCGCGCGCGCGTTGGCCCCGATGCGCCACGAGAGCTCCTCGAGCTGCGTCCCGTCACTTCCGGTTCCGCTCTTTCTCTTCGCAAGGCGGGAGTAGCGACGACGGTGAGCGGAGGGCTGGGACCGCGGCTGAGGGGGAGGGGGGCACCTTGCGTGGCCGCGTTTCTTAACTTCCGCGCGGTGCGTCGCCGCGCGCGAACGGCGCGGAGGTAGAGTACGCGCGACGGACGATTCACAGTGCAGCGCGCGCCCGCGGTTCCCACGAAATGACACCTCCCGTCACGGGACATTCCATTTATCTGTGTATATATATATATATATATATATATATATATATATATATATAGCGCGGAGGGCACTCCTTTCCAGGCGCATTAGATAATTGCGCCCGCCCGCTTCGCCCGTTCGTCTTTTATCTTGGGTTTTTTTTTTCACCTTACCAACCACCCATTCAGCCATCCACCTCTCCACTCCCGCCCCTCTTATCAATTCAGGCGCGATGTAGCGGCCTGCAATTTGTTCCCTTTGCCTCCCTGTTCCCTTTGTTTGCGCGCGGTGTCTCTATTCAACAACCAAAAAAAAAAGGAGAAAAGAAAACACCTAACGATTATTTCACAGCTCCGGACAAATGTCACAGCCGTGGTTCGAACATCAGCGCCTCGATAGCGCTTAAACTGTCTCGGGATTCGAACGAAACGAGCATTTTAATCAGTTATATACAGGGTGGTCGGTCCGTTCGATCATTCGAGCCGACCGGGCTTTCGGGTTATTCGGGCCCCTCGAACCGAGACCTATACCTGGGCTTCCAAGCGTCTCGGGCACTCGGCCGGTGGAGCTTGCTCGGCATGGCCGACAATTGATTTGACCGAGCTTAGATCGTTTTGGAGTGTCCAAGCCGTACTTTCAAAAAGTTCGAAATATATCAAGCCGCTAGAGAATCCGTCTCACTGGCAGATCTTTCATATTGCTATATATATATATATATATATATATATATATATATATATATAGAGAG
This sequence comes from Sycobia sp. Sy_11, assembly GCA_018907035.1. Classification (NCBI taxonomy): domain Eukaryota; kingdom Metazoa; phylum Arthropoda; class Insecta; order Hymenoptera; family Epichrysomallidae; genus Sycobia; species Sycobia sp. Sy_11. The sequence goes on from JACCIC010000021.1 coordinate 3,835,678, forward strand.
AGAGAGAGAGAGAGAGAGAGAGAGAGAGAGAGAGAGAGAGAGAGAGAGACAGAGCGTCCACCCTGATGCCGTTCGACATTTTCTCGCTACACCCTACCCTCCTCGTTGCCTCGATTTCGTAATGTCCCGCCACACAGGGGATTACGTTGAATTACGCGCGCGTACACGTGCCATACATACGTATTCGAGAATTCGCGCGGGGATCTTGTCGGCGCGAAAGGATGAGATAGTAATAATTTATGCCGCGCCTGGGCCGAACGAGAGGTGCGCGAGACCGGACGCGAGCACGCGATGCGACGATATGCGCGGCGGAGGCGTGCTCTTTTGGAAATCAGCGGGGCCGAAACGATTTCTGTTTGCGCCCGCGCAAAGGCGCGCACAGCTGTACGCATATATATATATATATATATATATATATATATATATATATATATATATGTCAAATGCATTCAGAAAAAAGGGGACACGCGGCAGTCACAACGATGGGAGATCTGCTTTTTTTTTATCGAATTATTTAATGTAAAGAAGCTTTTATAATCCGGGATCAAAAAAAAAAAAAAAACGAGTTGATTCCCCGGGATAATTTCGAAAGGAAAAATTAAGGTCAGGTGCCCGTGATTTGACTTTGTATGTAGCACTAACATATGTACATAGCAAAGTCATAAAAAGATACAGAGGTAAAATATGCGCTGCATTTACTAGATGCGACGCCTTAATAAGAATATGAGCGCGCGAGGCGAGATATATACAGAGATCGAGATCGTTCGCCAAAAAAAAAAAGAAAAAAGAAAAGCGAGAATATTTGGATGCGCTATACTTCGACGAGAAGAATATGCTACATATACCCACATCATCGAGATATGCGGCACGAGAGTCTATTGGCAATATTCTTCGGCTTATTTCTATATATATATATATATATATATATATATATATATATATATATATATATATATATAGAATGCGGGTTTCGTTGAAGCAGCTCGTAGAGAAATGCGGGGGGGGGGGAGATAAGAGGACAATAGACCGATAGGGAAACCTCCTTTCTCCCTTCCAGTTCGCGTCTTGCATCATATGTACTCCGATCATCCAAGAATTCACACAGGCGCGGGCGAGCGCGCGCGCACACACACACACACACACACTTTTTTCTTTTTCTGTAAACGAGGCGAGCAAGTTCATCATTTGCCGCGCACCGTTTATTGCATCAAGCCTCGCCATTTCACCGGCAATGATATATATATATATATATATATATATATATATATATATATATATATATATAATTGTGATGTATATACGCATATCATGTATAAGAGCTGGTAACGAGGGGCGATATGGGGTGCGTTCCTCCTTTTTCGTGTCAGAATCGATTCTTCGAGTGGCATCAGCAATCTTTATATATATAAAACAAGTGGCATAATTTGTACGCTTAAAAAAAGACGCATTCGTATATACGACGACCCACAGTTTCGAGCGCACACTGTAACGGGAGATAACGGAAAATTTCAACAATGACTGATGCGAAGGTCAAAGTTATCTTTCCCAGTTATCAACGAAACGGTCGGGACGAGCCAAAGAGCCAGAGAACGCAGGAAAGGGAAGATCGAGCGAGCGAGCGAGCGAGCGAGCGCGAGAGTCGTTTCGCCGACGACAATGGGAGGCGCGCGCCCGAGTCGCGGAAACCGCGGCGTTACAGTTCCGCAAGGGCTTAGCACAACTGGGGGGAAATTGAGGTTACAGTTATACGGGCGTGTAATGGGCCCTATGGGCGCGGATGTGCGCGTGCACATATACATATATACACTTCGAAGCACACCCGATGTAGAACCGCGCGCTTCCTGATCCGGCCGCCCGAGTCCACGGTTTGCGCAAAGCTTCCGCGGCTCGCCAATTTTCCGCCATGACTTTTCTCGAGATTTAAGCCGTTTTCTTTTTTTATCCTCCAGGATACGCCGAGGGACGTGAGGATCAACGCGTAGGAATAATTATTACATTAAATAGTTGACGCCTTCTTGCATTATATATATATATATATATATATATATATATATATATATATACACGCACAATTATTTATTGTTCTAGACCGCTGATGCTGATGACGTATAGAATTATTTGTAAAAGAATGGACCAATGATAAGGACAATTTTACCTGATTTCTACAATACGGCACCGCTTTCTCTCGATCAATCCATTAATCTCATCGCCGAACGGGGCCTTTCGAACTTGGTTTTGAGAAAAAATAATATACAAATATTAAAATTATGATTTTATGGTGCAACGTGCGAAACAAAGTTTTAATTCACAATATGCGAACGGTTTCATATATATATATATATATATATATATATATATATATATATATATATATATATATACATGGCTGCGCAGAAATTAACCATACATACAAAGCATCGCATTAGCGACCGCATAATCAACACGCAGCTCCTGAAAGCAGGAGCAACACCAGCAGCAGCAGCAGCTTTTAATTAATTAAGGGATCTATTTACGGCGCGATCAAATTAAAAACATAATCCACGCCCGACCCCCACTCAAATCCCTTGCGTATGCGTGCGCGCGCGCGTGTGTTTTGCGTGTGTAGGAGATCTTAACTGTTTGTAAAACGATCACGAATAAAGTGCGCCGCTTAACGTGGAAACACAGACTATAAAAAACGATGGAAAAAAGGAGAAATTAGCAAACAGCGCGAGATTGGAGTTCGGGTGTGCGGCGACAAAAGCTCGCCGCCTTCGTCTCGTTGACTTTATTTTTTTGTTTTTTAACTAACGTATTTCGGCGCATTTGAGTGGAGAAAGGGATAAAAAGGGGGACAGGGTAAGGACAAATAATTATACCAAGAGGAATCAAGAGGGCGAATAGAGGAGGGTGCCAGGAGCGACGAAGAAAAGAACATCGGCGAGATACGTTCGCTGCATGCAGCGGGTACTGCTTGCCTCTGTGCAGGTTTCTAAATTCGACTACACGCTATAATTATATATATATATATATATATATATATATATATATATATATATATATATACACATATACACATATAGTTTAAGATATACCTGCAAATACGAATTAACGTAGTTGCGAATCTAATTATACGTTATGATCGGCAACGAGTAGAACATAGAATAAGTGGCGAAAGTATATTGCCTACAATGGTAAAATTTCGGAGTTTTTCGTAAAATTATTGAAACAAAAAATCCAAAAAAGAAAAATTACAAAAATAAAAAGAAAACACGAAAATCCAGAGTAAAGTTAAGAATGCAGAAGATGGATCATGGAATTCTTCTTTAACATCGTCGAAAGGGTTTGACATGGGGAGACTGCTGCAAAGAAACTTCAGCTTTATAAGAAGCGTTAGTACTAATTTTAAGTTACTATTCTTATTGCCGAACCTGAAGCTGTTAAAATGCCAGAAGTTCCATTTATTTTATCATATTCAAGTGGCGGGGAACCATAAACAATAAAAGTTAAATGCGATAAAAAAAAACGGTCAGTTACCGCTGGCATGATGGTCTAAAGAAAATTTATTACAATTATTAAGAGGGATGAATCTAATTGATAAATTACTTTTATCTGATTATAATTTGTTTTATTGCAGTACGTGTTTAATTAAAATGTAAAACAAACGATAATTGCGCATTTGTAAATTTTTTAAATAAATCATCGCATTACAACATATATAGTAAGACATTTTGATGATTATTTCAAGTGCAAATACCTATTTATTTAATTCAAATTCAAGCTCTCCCCCATTTGAACACCGTATTTGTCTCTCTATACTCATACGTGCGTTTTTTTGTAATTCGGCGAGGGGAGGGGAGGGAGTTGTCGAACCGATTCGCTTTAAGAAATCGTTCGAGCGAGCGAGCTCTCGTCGGCGACGTCGCGCGTCCACGTGGGACGTGGGCGATGCGAATGATAAATGAAAGAGAAAAAAAACCGCAGGTACGGGGGGGGGGGCGAAACAATAGAAACGCTCCGCGGGCTGAAAAATTCCAGAGGGCTGAGTGTACTATCCTACTACCCCCCCGTCCCCCACGTCTATCTCTATTATTTTTTCTCGCCGCGTGTTTTCACATGGCTCGCTTCGCGCCGTAAGCGCGTGCTTCTCTCCATACGAGGCTCGCGCTCCCTGTTTTCTATTTTACGAAAATTCCTGCACTACCGTTCTCTGCATTTGTCTCCTGATGCCTCCCTCCACCGCTCCGAGCCTCTTTATCTCCGCACTTTTATTTTACCATTCATTCGCGCAAAGCGGCCTTTTTTTCTCTTTTATTTTCATTATAATTAATTTTAAAAAACCATTCTCCTCAATTGTCCGCTTATTTCCCACCGGCGCACGTATTTGCACACACATCCGGATCTATAAAGGACTTTCATTGTCGTAAAATTGAATATGCCCATGCATATCATCAAAATATAATACTTTAATTTTACCATTTTCTTTCTACAGGAAAGAATTATTTAAAAAATATATGAATAATAAATTTTAATTGACTGTCGGACGGTCATACCATTAGGGCTGTAAGACCGTTGAAAAGATTTGAATATTTGTTAAAACAAAGAAAAAAAACAAAGAAAAAAAATTTTTTTATAATAAATCTCAATTTTTAATTCCCATTCACGAAATTGAGAATAAAATTTTTAACATGTCTCGTAAGTCTATTGCAGAAAATAGATTTTAAAAAACCTGCTCCTTTAACAGATACTATATTGTTCATATATCTAAAAAGAAGAAGACCTTTAGTATAAAAAACATTGATCTCGATATGATAATATGTTGACGACGATAATATATTATGAAATACATACTTATATAATAAACAGAATATATTTTTTCTGCGTTGTATAGTACAGTTATAGTAAACGATTTTATTATTCTGATTTTAAACGTTTGTGTACGTAAATGTACTTTCACATATATCGTTTGATTAGATTTTATTTTGTTTTTTTTTTTTTTTGTTACAATATTATATATATATATATATATATATATATATATATATATATATATATTTGTAGAAATTCCACATAAATGCGGTAGATTTTTTAAAGAATTATTTGAGAAATAATGGACTTGGTCGCAATTATCCGAATAGCACGGGAAGTATTATATCGGGTATCTCTCTCTCTCTCTCTCTCTCTCTCTCTCTCTCTCTAAGTCTGTGTGTGAGTATAGGTGGTCGAGATAAGGATCGACTTGGAAATTCGGAAAGTAGGTGAGAAATTCGAATAACACATATGGCCTTTTATCTACAAGAGTAGGTTCGGGTTTATAAGTCTTTACGAGAAAAGATTTTACGCTCGACTTATCTGCTCCTTATTTCGCCACAAAGTTAAAAAACAAAAAAGAAAAAAAGAAAAGAAAAAGGCACCTTCGGTTCTTCCTCTTCAATCTAATATTTGTCTTTAATTTTCATCCTGATATACGGATCGTCAACTGATAAATTCCGAATAGCGGCTGTTTAAATGTACAACTGTTCCCCCTTTTGATTTGTGCAATTTCCTATGAGTATTTTCTTTTACGTAAACATTATTTTTGAACAACAAAGTAAATTCCTGACATGGCCGATGTGCACAAGAAATATTTCATATCTCTGTCCTCAATTCGGTGTATATACATGAAAAGAAAATCTTTATCAATTAGCGCGCGCGCGCGTGCTCGGCCGTTTATGGTATACGAGAACAATTTTTAATAACAATAACGATATAATCTAGGATTCGAAACAGAGGCGGGAACGTTTTTTTTTATGTACAGCGGACAGTGCAGGAATATCACGAAACACACGTCGTGTACAATGAAAACCGTTTGCCTGCCGCAGAAAATTTTCCACTTACAGCCTCTCTCTCTCTCTCTCTCTCTCTCTCTCTCTCTCTCTCTCTTTCTCTCTCTCTCTCTATCCCCCTATATTCGTAAAATCCAAGTACGCGCAATTAGCAGCGTGACGGGGCACGAGGTTTGGGCTTCCGACCCCCCACCCCCTAACACTATGAGGAGCCGCCAACTCCGGTGGCCGTCCCGTTTATATTTTTAGCCTCTCCGTCGAAAAAGGGAGGGCATAGAAAAACAGAGGGTTAAGTGGCTTCGCGCTCGCGTAATTTTTACATAAAGCAGGTGGGTGGCCGTCAACCCACACCAATAGACGAATATTACACACTTACGCGTGCGTAATCGCCGAATGAAGCATTCATCGGCCGCTTTTATCTCGCGTTCCTCGTCTCGCTCACTCCGCGGGTTTAATTATACCCAGATGAGTGATAAGATAAAAGCGTAGCTTCGCCCTACGCGCGCACGTACACACACTTACACGGTCTAGGATCGCGAGCCCATTAAATAGAATGGAAGGCAAGAGGAGAGGGGAAGCGCGCGAGTACTCGCCGGAAGCGCGTGTGAAAAAGGCGCGGCGGCGCAGAGAGGGAAGTGAAAAGTATTACCTATGCAGCCTCTCTCTCTCTCTCTCTCTCTCTCTCTCTCTTCCTCTCGAATGTCGGTTAGAAATGATTTACGCTGGAAAAATCTTTGGTTCGTGATGCGCTATCTGTATGTGTATAATAAAAGTGTCCGAGCGTCACGCGCTTTAAAATAGATGTATGCGGGAGAAAAAATCTTTGAGGCCAATTATCTTTCACGCACTCCTCCTAGTAAGTATATATATATATATATATATATATATATATATATATATATATATATATGCAATATATACGAAAAGACTTCGGCCTCTCTTCATTCTTTTAGAAAATTCGAATGACCCCGCGACTTGGCAGATGTTCCTTAATTAAAACGTTTTATCAATGCGTTTTTTTAAGAGTTCGGAGGGGGAAAGGTCGGTTTAATTCCAATTTAAACTTCAGAAAGGGAATTCTGGGGTCGACGAGGGGGAGAGTGTGGGGTAAGAAAAATATATATCATATATATATGTATATCTATATATATACGAGATCCGCGAGTCTTATCGGAGAAATAGGTCTGGCTCTTATACTAATTATAAATATGCATCGAGGGAGTTGGCTCAAGAAAGTTTTTAATCGGATTGACTTCGTAATTAATCAAAAGCGACTCCTTGGAACTGTCTTAACAATAATAATTTTAACCGATGCGAAACGAATGGATTTCCGATTCCTCGGTGTATAAGTTTATATATATATATATATATATATATATATATATATATATATATATATTTCGCGATAATATCGAAAATAAATTATCACGGCAAAACGCAAAATTTTCACAAATTTGTTTCGAGTCATTAAAAGCATTTTTTAAGGAGAAAAAAATCGGTAAAAAGAATCTTTATATATATATATATATAGTCGGTGATTAAAAACGATTATAAAATCACGGATCGTTCGCTGGCAGATACTATAATCCCGACCGAAAGTCGCTCGGTCGACGACCCTCGGAACGGCCGACAGGTTGTGCATGGGGGGGGGGGAGGCTCGGGTACAATGTCGCGCAATGCATCATGCATGAAATTACGTATAATCTCCCGAATGAATATTTTATTATCTTCTTTTCCGAGCGAACGCTTATGCGTGCTCGGGCGGGTGCGCACGCGAACGACCCCTTTTATATATATATATATATATATATATATATATATATATATATATATATATATATATTACATATAGCCGCGAATCTCAAATCCTTCTTGCGCGAGGAAGGGATGAGCCTCTGCGCTGCTCCACCTCCCCCCTCTTGCTCATTGCCCATTTTACCTTTGCCTTTGTCATCCCAGACGAAAAAAGGAATGCGGAATAACCATTCCCCCGCGAACTCGGCGCAGTTCGCCTCCTTCCTATCCGTTCATCCTAGCCCCTTCCTCCCCCTCCTTTTTCCCTCTATGGGCTTCTATCTCTCTGCCCAGGGCTGAAATAAAAATAAGGTGGAGGGCTTGCGCGCGCGGACGCGCGTGCCTGCTTCTTTTTTGTATCTTTTTTTTGCCTCATAAAGTATACTTTCGGTATAGTCTTTTCGGATGGGCGGGCACGAGGCAGCTGGGTCATTAAAATTTAGGACCGACGCATTACCAAGTTGGTTCCGGGCGCTGGGCATCGGACTATTTTTTTTTTTGCTTTGTAACGTAGGCCCCGTGGAATAGAAGATGCCGCAATGCTCGCGAGTCAGTTGTCACATTACGATCCAATTGGTTCGCTATTCGATTTGGAAAATTGTGTCGGTCTGCATTGTGAGTCGCGAGATTTCAGCAATTCGTAGATTTTTTGATTAAACTGAAATCGTTATGTAAGTGGGGTAACCTGGAATTTATGCAATTCTGCTTTTGAACGAATGTATATCTAATGAATAAGCAACGTGCGAATAACAATTACAATCCTCATGATATTACTATTTTTTGAGATTATTTATCGAAAAATGGATAATATTGTAAAAACGACAGAAAACTGTAGTTTTTTTATTATCGATAATTAATTTTTCATTCTGAAACGTTGACAATGACGTTATAGTCGAAACAGCCGTTAGTATATAAATAAATAATTGTGAAACTGTGCAAGTGTATTTATGAAGCTCCTTGCAATATATATCATTTTATATTTTAATGATGTTTTAGATTCAAAGTGTGTAGCGAATATTTTATTAATTTCATTTTTAAATTATATTAATAGTAACGAGGAATGACTGAATAGCACCTTTTAATTGTCAACTTAACCATGTAAAATAGATTATAGCATTAAAATAAAACGTAAAATTCAACGTTGCGCCGATGTGCGTAGTGTCGATTTTTTTTATTCGCGAGTATGGGGATAATTTAAAAAATTCAAATTCAACACAACCCTTTTCACAACATTGTTTTCAAATTCAATAGACCGACAAACTATGATAAGCTACACGTACAAATTCGTTCAAGTTTCCAAAAAAAAAAAAAAAAGGATTCTCTTGCTGACTAATAAAAATGTTGCTGCAAGACCAAATATCTATATTGAAACTGTCATTGTAGACGCTTTGTAAAAGAAAGCCTTGACAACCGATTGGTAAATCAGAGTCGCGCGATAAAAGCCATCGTATTGTTACGTGTGTGTGTGTGTGTGCGCGCGCGCGCCACGACGCTTGAACGTTGAAATCGCAACTATCGCGCGCGTCCGACATGTTGTAACGGCGTTGCTATATTCCATCTCTAGTTCCTCTCCCTACTCCGTCTATCCGGCGCGCGAAAGCGGAACACTTACCGGCAAGGACCCCGGCCATGTAGACCGCTGCGATCCTTAGGCTTCCGTGCACCATTTCCAGCGGCAGACCCACCAGCACCTGCACCGCCAGATTGAAGATCAGGTGGAGCCATCTGAAAAAAAAGCGAGAGAGGAGGCCTCCGTTATTTTATCGTATATTACATAATATGATCACGTAGTATTCATAAGTATATGGGAAAGATATTCAAATTCAAGTGTTATTAAATATCATTGCAGTGTTGTGGTCTTGCAGAAAGTGTTATTAAATTATGCTTTTGGAGGGAGGAGTATTTATTTTGTATCTATACACATATAATGCGTGGAAGTAGTAAAGTAGTTGAATCTGCGTATCGGCGCAGAGTTTCGTCGTTTATTGTAAATATTACGCTTAAAAAATCGTATGACGGAGTCGCCACGTTATGGCGTGCATTCTTCCTTCGTAACAACAAAGTAAAAAGCATTATATAATGGCGTCGAGCAGGAGAAAAATACATAAATTTTGGATTATTTTATTTTTAACTCCTCTCCGAGAGGATATAAAATTTTATTCTATGTAATTAAAAATCTTGAAATAGCCAATAGAACAAGGCTACCTTCTACAGTCAGCCGACTATATACAAAAAAAAATCAACTGTTTTAACTTCGTAGAACCCTCACCCCACCTCACCAACCCAAACCCTTCTCTTAACTCGAATCTGTTTAAAAGTCGCCCCGCAAAGCCCGTATTTATCAACGCGACAGCGTAACTTTACTACATTTGCCTTATACCGCATTGTGACCGCGCACGTGTCCTCCCAAGGCAATTATCGTTCGGCGATAAAGTAACTCGTCCTCGCGATCCGAATTAAAACAATTGCCCTTAGCATCCGTGCGGCGCTCGTGTCGGCCACCCGCCATTCCCGTTAATTTATATATATATATATATATATATATATATATATATATATATATATATATTATATATAAAATTCGCGCTATATATAGACACCAAACAGTTGCCGAGAATTAGCCCGACCCCTCCCGGCTGCTCTGGCCTGGTATTTCCAAAATTTGCGTGGGCGCAGAGGCTGCTGGATCGGGAGGGTTGCGTTAGGAAGTCTACCGGAGAAATGCTAACAACGTCTTTGCTCGGCGGAATGTCCCCGCGCGCACTCGTGTCAAAGCGAAATGACACGTGTATATATATATATATATATATATATATATATATATATATATATATATATATATAACGACGCATAAAGGGAATTTCCGAGAGAGCCGCGGTGTATACGGAACCTGGCAGAACCGACAGTCGACGGGCCAGGAACCAGGAAAGTTCGGCGTGTAGATGTATGCGGAATGGCGAGGTGACGCTTCAAAGTTGCACCCCCCACCCCCATACCACCTCTTGATTTCGAGGCTGATTCGCGTATGTATACGCGCGCTTGTTAGAGAGGATTTACGTAACTCGTTGCGCTCGGACGCGGGTCATCCGTGCACCCTTCTCGCCGGGCTATCCGATAATGCGCGGGATGAATTTTGTATTACATATTCTCTATTTGCATAACCCCCCCCCCCATATAGGTACCAGTGTATCGCTTCGAGGACAGCTTCTTCTTATACCCTTGGACGTTTTTGTGAATACACGTAGGTGAGAGATGTGGGACTATCGGAAATGATTTCGCGATATTTCCACAATGTATGAGGATATTTAAATGATTAAGAAATTGACCAATGTTTTCGTTGTACCACAGAAATATGGGGAATGATTTCGAAATAACGATGGTCAATTAAGGTTTTTACGCATTTTTTTTTTTTTTTTTTTTAAACGTATATATAGTGATTGTATATAGCATATATTAAATTTTATTAAAATTTAATATATGATATACAATCACGATAAATATTTTATCTGACTTATTGAGTAATTTTTTTTACTAGACGTAACATAAATTTATATCACTTTATTAAACAATTGTATTATTCACAATTACATAAATATACAATACTTAATTAACACTATTTAGACAAATATTTATTTGTAATTACCTACACCAGAATTTTATGCATACTTGGTATTTTTTATATTCATAATAAATTAATCGATTTTTACATGATTATCATACCAGAAGAACATTTATTGAAGACAAATTATTTCATAATTATAACAATATTATTATCCTTATAGTTATTTGCCATTTTTCTCAGCCTTTACGAAAAACAAATAGAAAGAAATATATAAATCGCACATTTACAATTACGACTTTTTAAATATCATTCATAGATTTTAAATAAAAAAGGCATACTTTCATATCATTTCACGTATCTCAGAATGCATATTAATAGAAATTCTAATGTGTTGAATAATCCGAGTGTTAATCAACGAGCTCTCGTAGAAAGTAGCGAGGAAATAAAAGAGTAAGAGAGTCCTACAAAAGAGATATGCAGAAAGAGACAGTGAGAGAGGGGGGGGGGAGAGCGAGAGGAGGAAAAAGGGGGGAGATGAGAAGTTATTCGAATGAGCGCGAAAAATCAGTGAAAATGGGCGAAAAGTTTCAAAGGGGAGTCACGCCTGAGAACACCACGATTGCACGGTGGGGGAGGCCGTCGCGACGCCGCGCCGGCGCTAACTTATGTTTTTCGAGCTCCACGATCCGCGAATCTTTCGGGCGGAACGAAAGAGCCGCCGCGCTCCGGCCTAAGGGAGAAGAGCGGCGTGTGTCTGCGTGAAGAGAGAGAGAGAGAGAGAGAGAGAGAGAGAGAGAGAGAGAGAGAGAGAGAGAGAGTTTCTCCACGAGATTAAGGGCTTTATCTCTCGCGTAGGCGGTAGATAGAAGTAGAAGTTCCGCCGCTCGTGGGACTTCTGGCTCTACCACTTCCTTTCTCGTCCCCAACCCATTCTCTCGTCCATATATATATATATATATATATATATATATATATATATATATATATATATATAAAAGTCGAATGAAGAGGTTACGACGATACGATGTATATACTGGTGGAGAGGAACGGGACGAGGATTGCGCGACTGGCCCATTTTTTATGTACATTGCTCGCGTACTCGGAGGGCGGGACCGCGTAAAATTTCCAAATTTAACGTTATCCGTCGAAGCGAGAGAGAACGATGCCGGTGACACGCGGGGCTGGGAGACGCGTCGGCTCGAAAGGCGCGAGGAACTTTTCCCGCAGCCGTCCATCGCCGCCCTTTTCGAAGTCATCCACCGCAGCCGCTCCAGCTTCCCTCGCCTTCTCACCCGGCGTCACGGTTCGCGCGAAATTCTTTTCTCGCGTGCTCTTCCGCCAGCCCCTTCTCGCGCGCGCGCGCGCGCACACGACGGACGTGCCGAGGCGCTGGTTCGCGCTGGAATTGAACCGGGCCGGGGGAGGGGGCCCCCGCCCGGCGAGGGAATTCGGCGCCCGCCATACGAAATTGCCGGTAACGTCGCGGGTAACTTTTCGAAACTGCGGCCGTGCACCGGCGCGGCGAGTATAGGCGGGGGGGGGCGTCCCCTGATTTACACGCGCGCGCGCCGTCTAATTAACAGTTAGTTATACACGCGTGGGTGAGAGGGGAGGGCGGCTGGAGCGGTGGATTGTGACAGTTAATTTAGCGCGATATGCGACTTTGTCCGGGTATCCCTCCCTCGTACGCGTACACTCCATGCCCGCGCATTAATTTTATAATTTTACCCGGTAATTAGTTTACACGAAGAATTGCGTTTATTTTTGGAAAAAATCATGTTATCATGTATGTATATCTGCACAAGCTTACGTACGGGAATCGAAATAGATGAATAATACCACGATAAGTGTGCCACACGTGTGTGCGTCTCCTGTGCCCGAATTATTCGTCCCTCTCGATAAATAAATGAAAGAGTAGAGGATGAGATTAAAAAAAAAATTTGTAAGAAGCATTTTCACCAGCTGGCGTATAGAGGTAGATGTTTTTTCGTTTTTTCTGAAATTCCTTGACCCCCCTCCCCCACTGCCAAAGGTGAATAGATCAATTTCAGCGAATATAATGCTAGAAAAAAATGAAACAAAAAGAATAGCTTGCACGGAGAGTAGAGAAGAAAAAACCGATCCACCCCCCCAAAAAAAAAGAAAGAAAAATGGAAGAGATGTGGAAAGCGACGACAACTCCCTTTACGCGAGAAAAAAGGTAAAACAGACGCGTGCAGGAGTACCCGACGACAGCGACTACCGATTGCAGAACGCTCGCGGGCGGGCGCAAAAAATCTCGCTCGAAGGCGCGGCCAGGAATTTTTGCATCGATGTACGATCGCCGACCCTCGAGCGTCGCGCGACGCGGGACGCGGGAAATCTCTAACCGTCGAGCTTGACGCTTTCCATTTATCACGGGGTAAAAAGAGCGGGAGAGGAGGAGGCCGGCGGGCAGGGCCACAAAAGAGCAACGGGAGCGCGATCCCGCGCCGGCGATAGAGAGGAGAATTGCGCAAGAGAGATAGTTTAGTGGCGTGTATACGTATGGAAACGCCCCCATCCTACCGGCTTACACGCTGCTAACCCGAATAAACGTCAATTTGCGTTCGTCTGCCGAGTATACATTTGTATCAGACGTATATATTTTAATGGGGCGAATCGAATGGCATCTCCTCCGGTGAGACGTTAACAAAAAAAAAAATTGTAGCGCGATGAAAAAAATTGGGAAGAAAAGCGATTCGACTATGTAATAAGTGATTCATCGAGTTTTCGAGGCATTTTCGTTAGAATGTAAAGCGAGGAATAAGAAAAAGTATGAGAAGATGAAAAACGATTGATGGATCGAAGAGATATCGGCAAAATCGAGAACAAAAAAAATTTTTTTTTTTTAACCCTCCTGTCAAGATTCCGCCCAACCAAACCGAAATCGACACCCCACCACCCAGCGCGTCTGTCGAGCTTTTACACTTTTCCCTCGATATTAATCAAACGTCTCACCCCCTCCACTCTCCCGGACATAAAGACGTCGCCACCGCGAACCCATTAAAATCCTTATACATCTAGCGCCCGGCCTCGCGCGGCTGCCTTTCGATCGTGACTCAGCGTGGTTCGTCTCGCGCGCTATATTGTAATAATATTCGTATTATAGGGAGGAAAAAGGAGGGTGCACTGGAGAGAGAGAGAGTGAGAGAGAGAGAGAGAGAGAGAGAGAGGGAGGGAGAGAGAGAGAGAGAGAGAGAGAGATAGAGAGAGAGTGAAATAGACCGCTCGGGAAAAGGAGTCGGAGGGAAAGAGAAAGAGCGAGTGCGTGGCGTACGATGTAAAAAAATACATAACGAGGGCGCGCTCGCTTCGCGTCACCACTATTATAGGAAAGAGGGACGCGCGATCTTTATCTCGACCCCTTTATCGGTATAATGGCGGGAGCGGCGCTACGATCGGCTACGATTGTTATGTACTCGCGCATACGTTATTACGTATTTGACGTAAATATGGAAAGGAGAAAAAAACCTGGAAGCGTTCTTTCTGATTATATATATATATATATATATATATATATATATATATATATATATATACCCTCAAGACACACACACACACACACTATACTTTACCCTGGTGCAATTACTTTTGCATGCGCGCGCACACACACACACACACACATGCAGACGGTACTGCCTCGGTTCTTCCGAGTCCTTGCGTATCGCGGCCGCGGGCTGATTTTTAGCTTTTCATCGGCAAAGAAGACCGGACCACGAGTGCGTGAGGCCCCGCTTCCTTTCTCGCTCTCGCTCTCTCTCTCTTTCTCTCTCTCTCTCTCTCTCGCTCATTCTCTTTCTCTTCCTCTCTTGTTCTCCGCTGAATGCCTATACTACCCTCGCGTTTAATGCCCGCCGTTAAAGGAAGCAATTAAGTCTGTTATGCAAATGACCGCGTGATTTATTGCGGACTTATGATTGATAAATGCTGCCTTTGACATTTATGCGACGCCAGAAAAGTGTCTAAATCTCTGCGTCGCTGGGCTAACAGGTTTCCGTTTCAAAAATCTCGCGCGCGCCCGAGCTCTCGTTTTTCCTTATTTTCGATCCGCCAGTAACTGAGGGGGGGGGGGGAGTATTATGCTTTTTTCACGTTCTTCCGTTCTCATAAGTCTTTCTCCGTTTGTCTTTCGACGCGTTGCCACTCGGCGCCTTTTCTCGACACACTTCCTTTTCCCTCCCATACGAGAGTGACGAGTTCTCCAAAAAGATTCATCTCTCTCTCTCTCTCTCTCTCTCTCTCGATGGGCGCCGCCACCGGGTCTCCGCTTATATACGCTCGCACTTGTGCACGCTCGGCAAACATCGCCTCTGGGATAGACGCGCGCTGAGGCGAAAAAACAATGGTCGCCCCGGCGATTCGCCGATAGGTATACGGAGCCGAGAGTTTTCTTATATGAGGGAAGAGCGCGAGAAAGGAATTTATACATATGCGCGATCGATTTGAATATCAAATGTATTTTAAAGGAAGGGGGCGAGGGATATCTCGCGCGGGACTTTTCAAGATCGATAGCGTCGTAATTTATGAGAAGGCCGAAGCGCTTCTACAATTGTATAAAAGCTTCTTATATTAATTCTATTATAATATTTACATTGAACTATTGATACAGTTTTTTTTCTTCATTTTACGTTGTGCTTGAAATAAAATTCATCACATGTCGTTTGAAGGAAACGATACTTTTCTAAACGCGTGTGCGTAAAGTTATTCGTTACACTCGGTGGGTGTAAAAGTGAAATTTACGCGGGCATATCTAATAATATACCATTTGTCGTCCTTTCGTCTGTAAACTATGAATCGGCTTTAAATATTGTTACGTCAGATCGCCACAGAACTATGATTACGTTGCAGCACTAAAGAAAAAACTATCTCACGTGGATTTTCAATTGTAACGTATTCGCGACGTGAATTTAGAGGAAAGCGCATATTCTGCCTCGATCGTAGCGTATGTATGTATGTATATACGTGTGGGTGCGTGCGCGTGCGTCCTGTGTGTTCTTACCCCCGTGCAGTTCCACATATAAATCGCGACGAGACGCATGAAATCTCGCCCTTGTTCTATAATACGTATAAATTTCGCGATGCATTGCGTCGAAAGCAACGGATGTATATATCTACATAAGTATGAGAGCACATGTGCAAGAGTAGTGTGGGGGGGGGGGGGTCAATTAAACGTGCACGAAAAATCGAAGGAGGCAACGGTGACGGAGGGGTCGTGCAGTTGGATGTCGAACCGAAGGAACAGATTGGAGCGGATTGAATTTGCGTGTGTCTGTGTGTGTGTGTTCGGTGACTATAGTTGGCGCATACATTGTGTGCGGGAGGGGGAGGTGTTCGTCTGAAAATTGCCTTCGTGTCGAGAAACTTTACTTCTACTTTCACCCTCCCCCTCTCTTTTTTCTCGTTCGTTACAGCTATAAGAGCCTATGAGGAAATGAAGCGAAAGCAGAGAGGCCGAGGACGAGGAAAGAAAGGCCGAGATTCGGATCTCGCTGATTTCTAAGCGAAGTCGAGCTCGTAAGAAACAGCGATAAAGAGAATAGATAAAAGGAAGAGCACACACACTCGCACTGGCGCAACGTCGACCGAGGCCGCTTTCTCATTTTCTTCGCGCGTCTATACAGACGACTTCGACGTGCACTCGGTATGTGGCGATTCTAGACACACGCGTTCTATACGGAGCTCGGCTGAATCGAAGGGCTGAAAGGAGGAAGCAAAAAAGAAAAAAAAAAGAAAAGAAGCAAAAGAAGAAGAAGAACATAGTCGCGTTTATTTGGGACGGGAAAATTGATTCGCGTGTCGACAGCTCGTGCGTATAATATTATAGAAGAGGGAAACATTGCGGGTCGTCCTATTGCGACTCCGATGCGCGCGGCAATTCGCACGGAACGCCTCGATGGTGAATTGATTGGCTTCTGCAGAATTCTGAATAGCTTCGAGCTGTCTATGCATAAACTATATATATATATATATATATATATATATATATATATATATATAAAGTCATTGGCTGTATCTATGTCTTCAGCAATGCAGTTAACCAAGCTAAAGACAACGAAAAGCCAATGCAACATATGCCTCATCATTTTCGTCGAAAAGTACTCGGCGTTCTCAAGATGAGACATACATGCTTCCCAATTTCCGGCATGTTTATATATATACATACATACGTAGATACATATGCATATACATACATACACACATAAGTATATCGATGAATGCTTGTACGCGCGCTTTTTCGCTCATATTTTCGTAAAATACCTATCCAGGTCGGTGAAAAAAAAAAAGAAAAAGTACAGAAGAAAAAAACACGCGACTTGCTTATCATGTGGGTCCCGATGCGGGGAGGCGCCACGCGACACATATACGAATCGATACCCGGCACGCGCACCGAGCAATCATCCAAATGAAGCGAAAATACGGACGCGGTCGTTATACTCGTGTGTGTGTGGTGTGTGGGTGTGTGCGCGCGCGCACCCGCGCACATATATTGTACATCATATACCTTTCGCCCTTGTACTTTAGATGGAGATTAGAGGTCGTAAAGTACGATACCATGAATTTCCCGGCTGCGCGGCGCGCGGGCGGTGTCGTCGTTCTCGGAGGTCGCTTTAACATATATTTTACCCATTATAGGCATTACTTTGCCCTGACACCGGGGCTCTTTTTCCATATGTCCGTATATATATATAGATAATACGAATGCTTCGTAGTTCGCAGATGGCTCCTTGGATAAACCTTGGGAGACCTAATGCAGATCATTATTAGAACAATGATTAAAACAGATTGTTTGACGCCGATGTTTATATACCCATTGTACGTACATACCTTCTTACGTCAGGGTAGGATAAACAATTTGACGAATATTATCGAAAACATTATGAGATCGGTGAAACAATCGACAAGTCTATTGAACAAGTATATCTATATGGTACGTACGCCTATGCAAGTGCAATGTTCATAGCATCCCTTATACGTCCGTTTACTGCTATCGAGCATGGCGGAGAGGTTATTTTCACGAAATTCGAACGCAGGGAGACAACGGGCGTCGTGTCGCACTCTAATACCAACGCATATATGTAAAGTCCGCGCGCTCAAATTATTATCGGGGCTTGCCTCTTGTCTGGCTAGCCCACACACATATATACATACATAAATACATGCATACATACACACACACACACACGCGCGCACACACACACACACACACACACACACACACACACACACACACACTATATATATATACACTGCAGACATACGATATGTACACATACGTATCGCGCTCGCGAATTCGACAGGAATATAATAAAGACAAATCGAAAATCGATATTGCTTAGCTGTCTGCCTGCCTGCCTGCCTGCCTGCCTGCACGCGCGCGAGCACGCGCCGTTCTTCATTACTCGTTAAACTTAACGAGGGAGTCATCCCTCCCACGGTGGCTCTTTAAACGCGACTGACTCCCCCTCTCCACTCGACCTCCATATATACTGACCCCTCTTTATCTCTGTTTCAACGCGGGCAACGAGGCTAGACGCTGGCTGCGGATGATGCGCCGCTGGAGAAAGGCGGGAGAGGAGGTCAAGGCCCCGCGCCACGCGTCCCTTCGCCGTCGCTCGCGAGAGAAAGGGCGAGGGAGAGTGAGGAGGAGAGGGGGGGAGGGGGGAGAGAATGAGCGACGTGTACACGGCAATCGACTAATGGAACATTGGAGCATACCAGAGCAACTCGGCACGGGCGCCCGGTCGCATTCGCCAAATGACGAGAAGGCGCGCGAGACTGTAGGATGCGTCGCAAGTACGCGCGTATATATCAATAAACATAATGGAGCCGCGGAGAATCCTACATGTTTGCCCGCCGTCGTCGTGTCATCGTCGGATTGTTCGACGGCGGGCCGGGGTCGAATACAACTTTTATCGAGCGCACTTCTACCGAGACATTAATTACAGGGCCTCGCTGTTGATCGGTCGCAAACTTCAACGTTTATCCCAGCGCCGTAATTCTGCCGAAAATCGACGTGAACAACGTCGTTCGGAGAAATTTACTTATCGATGAGCGAACGTTGGGAGTGTAAAGATACGCCCGTGGCAGTATGCGCGCTGTGGTGGACGTAAATGCGAATCCGGCCGGGGTTGGCGAAAGAATCCAGTGCAACGGGTCGTGGAGCGGGTTCGAAGTTCGGACGAGCAGGCGTACCTGAAGGTACTAACGGGAGCCGTGGTTGCGGAGTGGGGAGGACCGAGCGGAGAATGCGTCGTCGATCGCGCGATGATCAATCCACGGTTCTTGTGATTATATTGAAAAGAGCAGCGGCTGTAATCCTGACATGGTCGCAGTCCATGATCAACAATATAATTAAGTTTCTTTTCTTCAATTAAAACTGGAGCGTTCAACGCGTTGAAGTTTCGATTGGTGCGGTTTACGAATGTTACCACGGAGCACGCGACTTTCAAGTTGAAGATCATCTTTTCAATTAAAAGATATACGCGGTTTTTACGTGGCAGCATAGATCTAAAAAATGTTTTTGTCAAGCATGAAAATGACAGCAAGACAACCTAATTATTTTCCTTTAATTGAAAAACAATGCCGGGAACTAATATCTCTTCAACGTTGTGTACCCTTCTAAATTTTCTTAGTCTTCTATTTAAAACATATTTAAATAGAAAATTCTGGATTTAAAAGATATTTAAAAATCTTCATTTGTCATTCGCGGTATCTATAGAGATAATAAACAACAACTATCAGAGGTCACATCGCCAGCTGGTAAGAGACCTGCTTTAAGATTAAAATTAGTCTTCAAGCGCGAGTCCAATGGCCGTATTTTTACCGTCATTATGTTTACAATTTAAATCAAAATGAAAACTAACTTGTTTCAGTATTTATTTATCGACCTCACCTCCTAACCGGAACACACACACACACACACACACACATTAATCTACTAACCGTATTTACGAAACCTAAGCCGCTGTTCCGAGGTAAAAAATGGCTGGCATGTTAAAATATTCCATACCGGGCAATTAAAAGTTAATTAAAAGAACTGTAGGCTGACTTTCTAGATGGCCCGTCGTTCAAGTTGATTTATTCATAAACAAAGTAGACTGACCGTCGCGCTAACGCTCCCAACGAGGTCCGAATAATTAAATAAGTCGCGCGGTTCAAGCGTGTGCGTGCCTCCGTTAAATACAGTAAATAACAAAGCTATAACAGGCCGAGATGCTTTATATATATTAACGAAAACCAACGAATCACAGTGCATCTAGGAAATCGGTCTCAATTTTCTGCCAGATGAAAAACGATCCATTTCCATTTTCTTTACACACACACATATACTACATATATATACTATATACTACTATATAGATATTTATTTATTTAGATGCAGCAAAGCTATCACCTATATATTATAATGGATCGATTCTATAAATAAGGCGCTAAAAATGCAAAGTGAAACAGCGCGCTTCCGCTAATCTAAGCAAGTTGGAAATATAAAGATATATATGTATATATGTAGACAACAGGGGGGTGAATGATCCATCTCTTTTTTCCTTGATTATACATCCTTTCCTGGAAAGGCTGAAAGCGCCAGAGAGGTTGCCGCGATCGCGTAATGGCCCGGCTCGTTGCGCATGTATAATCGCACGGTGAGATAGGGGGAAGGGTTGCAGAGATATACCCATCCCGCGACCGTCTATATATATATATATATATATATATATATATATATAAGTGCATAATCAGTCGAGAGTCATTATTTGAATATCCGCGACGACGCCTTTCCATCGTTCAAGTTTCCTCTGTGCCTCGTTACAATTCTACTACTTATCGGTATTATATTATATTATATATATATATATATATATATATATATATATATATATATATATATATATATTCATTCATGTACATACTTTCCGCTTTAATATGGAGTCGAACACGCGGGGTCAGGCAAAAAATATGCGCATCATCAGTGTACTTCTGGTGTATATGGACTCGTACTCGGACATCAGCTGTATATTACGTATAAAGGTTGAATTTTTCTTTGGGACAAGTAATTGTTGAATAAATGTATATGCAGCAATGCATTCAAAGATATCTGTATATGATATTGAGAGGTAGAGTAATGTCTTCGAATGGGCAGCAAACGCGTTCTCTTGAAATTAACGAGTATATACCCAAAGGGAGAGAATGTTTTGAATTTCCAATATTAACATAATTAATATATATATATATATATATATATATATATATATATATAATATTTGTACTAAACTTAAGCGTGTAATATGCACCTTACTATTACTATATAATAAAGTACGTTATGGATCGACGAACTTTCAAACTACGATTGTTTAAGGGCTGGGCTAACAGCTAAACTTTTCACTGAGGTATGATTGATCAGTCTAATAAAATTCGCCAGCTTTAATCTGCAGATTTATGGCATAAATTATTAATCTAATATAAGCAATAATTATAAATATATGAATAAATACCGAAAAGTAAATTAATGTATATAGTAGAAAATTTCAGAACAATCAACATTAATGTTTAAAATACTATATATAAAGGTATATAGAATTTTCTGGTACTTTAAAAGTAAAAATAAGTATGTTAATAAATAATGCCTTGACAATCATAACGATGGATCTAGCATGTAAGCTATGAATATTTGCAAAAGTAATTTAACTACTGATTCATTTACATCGACGCCCTGTTTTTCCTATACATACATGTAAGCTGTATAGTGTAAATTGTGAATGTCTCAGATGAATACGAAATACAAAACGAAATTATAAGACTTTTATCAATCATTGATTGCGAAGATTAATAAATATGTCAAGAAAAACCAAATGTAATTTCCTCATCGAAGCAACTTATCAAAAGTATGTTCTTGTTATTTTTTTCACACTTCAAAGCAAAAATTTCATTATTTATTCAGTTAATTCTCTTTGTGGACAATAGATAAAAAAAAATCTATTTAGATGCATAATATTACCGTTTGAAGCATTTAAATACATACGGATTGTAGCTAAACATACATGCATATATAGTAGAATATAAGAAAGTCAAAAAATCAAGACACTTTGTATATGCGAATAATAAAGGCTTCAAACCAGAACCAAAAAAAAAAACAATGCCAACCATCAAAAAAAAAAAAATTCATTTATATAATTTGGCTCTCAGAGTATCGACTTACATCGTTTAACCGCGCGAGCGCGCACAATGAGGCGCGTATTATGCACACCTAAAGAAATTCGCACAGTTCTCGACCCGCCGCTGTTTCTTCGCTCCTCTCGACTCACAAAGGCGGGGATAGCAGCAAATCCCAGCACGCATCGGCGCACCGCCCTGGCCCACCACTGCCTACCGCGCCCCCCCCCCCTTCGGGACTGAGAAAGCGTACTAAACAATCCCCACCGATCGGTGCAGCGTATACACGCAGACACGCATACCACGCGCGCGTACAGGCGCGATCGCCGTGTGTAAGCGGGAAAGCTACTACTGGGCCCCTCGAGCGCTGCACGCATCGCGTCGTCCTCGCCGCGCTGCCGGACCGCCCGGACTCCCAAGCCCGTCGTCCCCGTCCAGCGGCGGCCATCTATACCTGGACGCGTCGGCGCTCCTGCGTCTGCCTTTATACGAACGTGCGAAAGTACCCACATCGCGAACGGCCCGCGAGTCAATGGGCCCCCATTGCCGCCGCAGCGCGCCGTCGCCCAAATGCTCTTGTTGTTTTTCTGTCTGTCTGTCTTTCTTTCTCTCTCTCTCTCTCTCTCGCGCACACTCTCGCTACCTCCGCAGCATCCCAAACAAGCAAGATTATTACGTGCGCTTATACAGAGGACGGCCTCTCCTTCTCTCGTGTCTCTTAGATACCTCCTGTAGACGCGCGCGACATCGTTTTCTCTCTCTCTCTCTCTCTCTCTCTCTCTCTCCTCTCTCCCTCTCCTTCTCCCTTTTACTCACTTTCCTCTCACGCCCCTTCATTCGCGTGCGAGGCGCTATACATACACGCGCGCGCGCGCGCGTACGCTCACACGCAAACCTCGGAGCAGCTTCCGCTCATTAGAATCCCGCGCATTTGTGTATAAAGTGTATATATGCACAGATACCCGCATCGTCGTATAGTCATATATATATATATATATATATATATATATATATATATATATATTTGCGATTGTAACCAACCGCGAGAGAGCGCGGGCTACAATCTCCCTCTTCCCCCACCCTCTCTCTTTCTGTGTCAGTTTCTTGGGCCCGGGTTCCCACGCGGGTTGACGAGGCGCGCGACGCGAGAGAAAGAGCGAGCCAGCGCGTGCGCGTATTATTTCGCGTCTATATACACGATACGTTTCGAGGGATGTTGATGTGCGACCCGCGGTCGACGCGGGAGCAGCGGTTGCCGATTTATCGGAGACCGGCGCGCGAGCTCTCCGCGGGAATTTTCTTATTCGTTCGGCTCCCGTGATTCGTCCTCCTCGCTCTGCCATTCACCTATATAATTGTATCGCACGAAATATAATATGCGATATATATATATATATATATATATATATATATATATATTGGGTTTATTTGCGACCGCACAACTTAAGTACGCATAACTGCTCTCGGCGCGAGGGTAGGGGAGATATTTAAACCGCTGAGACTTGTTGAATTTTTTTTTTTTATTCTTTCCTTCTTCTTCCAACAAATTAAACAAGAATAGTTTTTATGTATGGAATATAACATACGGCTCGGTCTTTCCAACCTGATTGGACTTATCGCCTCTCATAAATACCTCTTATCCATATCAAAGAGGGCGCGGGATTCTATTGTATTCACGTTGGTAAAGAGACATTTCTCCACACGCGTACTATGCACGCAAAGAAAAAGCCAAATGAGCGCGCGCACACACACACACACACACACACACACCCGAGAGAGAGAGAGAGAGAGAGAGAGAGAGAGAAAGAGAGACTCGCACGCGTGCGCGCATTTAAATACACGAGTACAATTTTCGAGACACAGCGGGTTCCCTGTGTCACTTGCCGCGCGCTTATATCGCGCTCTAATAGCTATATGCTGTCTATGGATATGTGTATATATCAATTAAATAAAAATGAAAAAAAAAGAACGAGAAGTAGACAATGAAAAAAAAGAGAAAAAAACGGCTGACAGGCTTTAACGCTCATGGGAAAATTCCGGGGTCGCGGGTGTCTTATCGGTCGAACACTCGCCGACGGGCGCTATACAACAGTCGACGATTCTCTCTCTCCCTCTTTCTCTCTCACTTCTATTCAGCTCTCTGTCTCTCGCTCTCTAAGTTGAAAAGCGTATGTGCAGAGGGGGCAGGGAGGGGGAGGAGGTGCGTATATAAACATGCGCATACGTATATACAGAGGAACAAGGCTCAATCTACATAAAATTATCAGGAGGCCGCGATCGGCCCTCGTTGCTCCGGTATGAGAGAGAGAGAGAGAGAGAGAGAGAGAGAGAGAGACAGGCTCGCGGCCGTGATATACTTTTTCCGCTGCGTGTGCGCCATGCGCTCAGCCAGAGGTTGTACAGGGCGAATTAGAATTATATGCACTGAATGGGGACTGGGGGGGGGGGGAAGACCTGGCTCGCGATGTCCGGGTGGAAATTCTGCAAATAATTATTGATACGAAAATTGGCATTGTAGGCGGATATTAACAATTTTGCAGTTAAAACTATAATTTTTTCAAGAAATTTCATTAGAGATACCAGATATTATCTTGGAAGTTTTATAAACAAAACTCTTTCATTTTCAACGATTCGCATTGTACAACGTATTAGAAAACTCTTGTCCGATGTAAATTTTGAACATTTTATTCCCCACGTGTAGAATTGGAGCTTTGTTAACATACATGAATTATTTCACGCTTATATCGATACACCGACGAGCATAAATAACGCAATTTGCTATATGTGATTTTTTATAATTTTAGTGGATTTTTCATCGCGCTACAATCACTATGTTAAAAAATGCTGCCTTTCTCGTGTAGTACATTAATTCGCAATATTCGATACTATGTGTAATATAGATAAACCGATCAATTGAACTATATTCTGTTTTCGTCTTTTTTTTTGAGTGTTAACTCTGAATGCGTTGGAGGCGAAACAAAAAAAAAATTTCGACGAGCGTAGAATTGCAGTCTATTTATTGTTGTACGATAATTGTGCAGAGCTCGCAGTGAAACGAAAGTTGACTTGGAAAAAAAAAGCATAATCATTGAGCATTCGCGGACTGCAGCGGCGTTTTCCCAGATGATGGACGGCGCCGGAATCTCGATTTAACCAACGATTAACTGTTTTTCTTCGCAGTCAGCGCTGAAGGCTTCTAACACAGACATACTAGCATTGGCCACCAACAGAGGAAACACAGTTGGCAGCGTTCACCATATTCGGAGAGTTTTCCGAGAGCCAGACATTTACACACGTGTGCCGAGGCAGACTCGCAGGTAAGGAGTACAACTACATAGTGCACACGCACTATATATATAGATGTGTGTGTGGGGGGGGGGTTGTAAGAACCCGAGCTCTTATCGGGCTTGCATCCTCATGAATAATTTAAGGGACCGCGCGAGCGCGCACGGAAAACTTATATATTTTCCCGACTGTCTTTCCTCTTTCTTCCGTTCGTCTTTTTTCCCCGACTTTTTTTCTCGTCTTTCCGTTTTTTTCTTTGCCCCTCGACTTTTTGCCCAAGACTCGATGGGAAAATATGGCCGGAGCGCGAAAGGCTTTTAATTTCATTAAGCGCGGGTAACCTGGAAAATTCAATCGATGCGGGACGTGGGACGCGGGACGCGCGACGCGTCGGCACGTACAAAATGTAAGGGAGAGAGAAGATCGTGGAAGGAGAAGAGAGACACGAGAGACGGAGAGAGCGAGAAACGAGGAGAGGACCGGCTAACGCAGTTTTGCACAAAGGGACGGCAAATTGAGCGAAAAGAAATCGGGACGGAAAGGGGGCAGTGGGTGGAGAAAAGGCCGACGTACTCTAGAAAACCCGAGACAGAAATCTTTTTATCCCAATTATGCGGCCGTCCGCCAGATCTGGATTATTGCAGCGTTATCAAAAGTTCGAATATATAATTATTAGAGGCTTGTGTGTCGCGCGCGTAAAGCATACGTGAGATCCTGCAGTAGTTCTGAGCTTTACGGAGAAAAGTTACAATGCTGCATTCGAGTTTGTTTAGAACAATATATAAATATATAGTTAACGGTTATCGAATTGGTTACGATAGTATTGGACGTGGGACGAAGTAATTATTTGTTTGCGCTAAACTATCTGTAGACGTGGATTACGTAATTGTAAAATCAAGGGACGAATGTTGAATTCCCGCGCGAGTAAATATGCGTGCTTATGTTTAAATATGAGGATGCAGAAATATCCCGACATAAATCGAAGGAGAAAAAAGCTTCATAAGCCTTGGGTCCTCGTTTCGGTTGATACATACATACGTACGTGGAAGCATAGAAGCTTCCAACCGACACCCCTTTCTCTCTCTCTCTCTAACGTAGCCACCCCTCGTATCTTCGAGACGTTTTCCCGACGGTGCTCTACACAAAGGCCGCGATTACGATTAAAACTCGCAAGTCGCCCGTTGTTTCGCAATTTTTGCGTACATTGCACACTCCCCAGCGCCCGGAAAGCGTGGCCGGCGAGGACGCGATTATTCGGAATTATCGGCCACGAATGGAGAGGGCAAAAAAGAAATGCGCTGGCATCGCGCGGGGCGGGAATGGGGGCGGACTTTTATATTTATCCCCGGAGATAGAGAAAAGGAGAACGGACGGGGAGGGGGTTGGTCGCGTATAGTTCTATGTATTTATACGTTTCTTTTTTACTCGTTGCCTCTCTGGTATATCTTCATTTGAGTATGGCAGAAATGTTATCCATATATATATATATATATATATATATATATATATATATATATATAACACATATATACACATATATACATTGTACAATATCAAAAGATAGCTTTGTCTTACATGGTACCGAGCAATAATATCTTCTCGTCTCTAATCTAGGTTTTAGGACGGGGCTTTTCAAAGAAAAAAAGTTCAGGGCCGTAGTATACTGGCACATCGTTATGTAACAATGGCGTCTCAACTTTACTTTTTACGAAACAGGGTATAATCTACAGTATGCTCTATCTTCAAGACTCAGAATTAACTTTAAATACCGTCTATTTCATTAGAAACCTTACCGTTTATATATACGCGCATTTTTTTATACACAAGAAAGAATACAATACGATAAGACACAATTCTCAAGTCTATCGCATAATTCAGTCGATGAATATAATCATTGCACGGCGAATGACGGTTTAATATAAATAATTTCATATACGTTTTCTTTTCGAATAAGTCGAACCGCAGTGAATGACTTTCGTATCCGATATAATATTTTATGAAAAAACATCGCGCGATCAATTAAATGAAATAAAATATTTGCTATTATCGAAATATTAAAAAGAAGAGAGAAAAAAAAACAAGTGTAGAGAATACTCACCCCGCATGAAGGAACATGTAAAAGACGAACCTCCAAAGTTCGAGCCTTTTGTCTGGTCGGTAGATGAAGACACTGTCGATGGGGACCGGCCCCGAAGGATTGAGCTGACCCTTGGTCACTGTGTAATACATGTAAAACGAGAGCTGCAACAGAGAATTAAAAAAATACAATGTTAAAACAGGTTGTTGTTTTACGTTCCTTCATACCAAGTATTTATTTTACATACACACACACACACACACACACACACACACGCACACTTCTTAGTCTTTCGTATTAAAATCGAATTTCTATTTTATGCTTCGCGAACTTTTCAGAGCGCAGCGCGTAGTATTAAAATTCTGAATACATATACGCGCGACGTAGTAAGAAAAAAAAATCCGAGAAAATGAGAGAGAGAGAGAAATGACATTATAAATTCTGTCGCATGTAATAACACGTCAATTCGCTTTATGATCGATGCGATAACGCGAAATGACCGCGTGAAAGTTTATCCTCCAAAGTCCCGTTAGAATTTGGCAGAACGTGGGTAAGCGTAAAATTATTTCTGAAAAAAATAGGAAAAAAAAAACAATATCGTAAAGTATATTACAAGCACGTATAATCTGCAAGTGTTTAGAACGACGCTTAGAATTTAGAGAAAAAAAACGCAAATGCACAATAAATTCTTTAACGGATTGGACGCAATTTTTTTTTCGATTCATCTATAGAAAAATCTTTTCGCTACCACGTAATACAGTAAGAAAATAAAAAAACTGAAAAATAAAGTGATAAAGCCCAGATTTAATAATCTTCGCGCTAGCGCACCTGCGCGCGCTTAGAATTAATTTGTCCACCGCACGCTTGTATAAACACGAAAGAACAAAAGGAAAATAACTCAACTACTTGTTGATGGCTTTATGGCGTTTCGTGCGCACAGCTTTCGATTTTCGCAGCTTCGATTTTCCTTCGTCACGGGATCGGTTCGTGTATGGCAAAAACAACAATAACAACAACGTCGTCAAAAAGCATTTGACAACTGACGCAATTATTATATCTCTAGCTATATTATATATACGTACACATATACATATATATATGTGTGTGTGTGTATGTATGTAGGTATGTATATATTTATACATTGAAAGTCCGCAACGACCTGATGCGCGAAATCGACCGTGTCCGTATCGGTCATAAAACAGGTGCACGCGCATATATAGCAATTAAGCAGAATCTTAAAAGCCCATCTATCCCGACTGAAGGCTAGAGAGAGAAAGAGAGAGAGCGAGAGAAAGGGAGAGAGAGAGAGAGAGAGAGTTCGTCGAGAGCCACCGGCACCCGGCGATAAATCAACACGGACGTGATATAACGTCGGAGGGTTGGTTGTGGGAGGGAGGGAAGAGGGCGATGCGACGACGCATCAACTTGAATGTGTGTGTGTGTGTGTGTGTGTGTGTGTGTGTGTGTGTGTGTGTGTGTGTGTGTGTGTGTGTGTGTGTATGACGCGTCCACAGACGCGGAAACAACAGCGCTAGATAAAATTCTATGTCCACCTATACTTAGGGGGAAAGGGGAAGTGTATCGCGCCGCTTACATAAAATGAACGGTTAATCAAAGTGTTGAGCCGTTAGGCGTTAAAAATAAAAAGATAGATATATAAACGAAACGAGAGAGAAAGCATCGCAGAAAGAGGTAGTGAGAGAGAGAGAGAGAGAGAGAAATTACAAACGCCACATGCAAAATAGGAAGACAGTATTCTCACGATTAACAACCCCCCCCCTCAGTGATTTAAAGCTCGAATTTTTCCCATTGAAAAACAAAAACAAGAAAATAGAATGCTGTAAATCGAACTTTACTTTTTTTATACATATATGTACGCATCACAATATATGCAGTAGGGCTTTCTAAAACGCATTTGCACGTATACGCGTTAGGAGAGCCACGCGTGTCGGAGCACGCGAAGCGCGCTTCGAAAAATAAAATTTGTATTTGAATGTGTATTTGTGTGTGTGTGTGTGTATGTATATATATATATATATATATATATATATATATATATATATGCATACAGCAGACACATAGGACCCGCGAGACTGCGGAAAAAGCGCATACGCACGCGAATGCGCGCGTAATTACAAGGGGTAATTTAAAACGTCGAAATAATATATATATGACTACGGTACTGCTTCTTTTTGCTCTGCTCCGTTCTTTCTTTTTTACCCTCCAATATTACCCCCGCGAACTACATACACGGGTACGTACAGGCGCGCGCGCGCAGATACACACGCGCGCGCACACCTATACACGGACACATGTTATTAAAATTGATGTTTTGCTAACGGCCTCGGTTCACGCATGATTTGTTCGCTCGTATATGCGGAAATATGAATGCGCGCGCGCGTGCCGGCGCGCTTTTACGAGACGCGCGGACGTTAAATTATGGTAAACTCCATATATAATACGTTATACTGTGGGTCGGATTATGATAATTGTGTAGCGGTGTTTATATATATATATATATATATATATATATATATATATATATATATATATGTAGTCCATCGCTGTATTTTGTATTTACACACGTTAGTCATCTGTTGCCAATCATGTTGCGGTGTTTTCTTCGATAAATCTCTAAAGCTCAATTAGAGTGCTTGTTTTAAAATTTTTCCTCACTCCATCCTTCATAATCGCCATTTGTTTTTCAGGTGGTATTCTTATTATTATTCAACAGGGGAATTAAAAAAAAAATTTACATAATTTAAATATATATCGCAGCATAGCGCGGATGGTAAATTTTAACGATTTGATTGATCTATGTGTGTAACATCCGTTTGTGTGTGTGTGTGTGTGTGTGTGTGTGTGTGTGTGTGTGTGTGTGTGTGTGTGTGTGTGTGTTGAATTTGGAACAATGATATCATTACACATAAACTACGTCGCAATGAATTCCTGGCCAAAAGCCCAGTGGAATAAAAAGGGGATGGGAAAGCAATGCAGCGAAAGATAAAAACATAGTCGAAAAAGAACGGGGGAGGAGGAGCTTTCGGATTCATCGCCGAAACCGGCGGAAACCGTAAAATTTATGTTAATTCGGTCTATATCGGGCGAATAATCGAGGGAGGATGGTGGGTGAGTGGGCGGGGGAGCAGAGATCGAAAAAGCGCGAGAGCGCGTTTGCATTATTGAAATCGGCGAGTGTCCAATGACAATTCCTGGATATATATATATATATATATATATATATATATATATACACACGCACGGTACCGATATGCGCTGCTTTGTTTTTCGTACGGATGGGTAAAGGCTATTAATGTTGCGCGGAGCGACGGGGGTGGCGGCAGAGAAAACGCAAAAGCGCTGGAATCTATTTGAATTCGGGGCTAAATCAGGTACAGGGGACAAGCCATCGATTAAGCGCGGAATTCTATTCAAGCGCTCGACGTGGGTTTCGGGGTGAAAATGCGGCGCGTATAAGAAAAAGAGAACGACGCGCACACGAAACAGAGTGAGAGACAGAGAGAGAGAGAGAGAGAGAGAGAGAGAGAGAGAAGAGAGAGAGAGAGAGAGAGAGAGAGAGAGAGAGAGAGAGAGAGAGAGAGAGAATCTTCAATAACGAATGGGTTTGTTGAATCGTTAAAGGTTTCATTGTTCAGCATGGGGGTAGTAGGGTATGCTTTTTTGCATGCTTCGCCTCTATTTTGTTCGCTCGATGATTCGTAACGAGTTTCGATGATTTGGGGGAGGGGGAGGGGGTTGTCCCATATTGGTTGGTCAATATATATATATATATGTTAAGTGGTCGAAAATAGGAAGCAATACATTTGCTTTAATCAACTCATGCGCGTACGTGGGATATTTTCGCCCTACGCTAGGGTCATCCGAGGCGAGCAACATATATGTTTGTAAACATAAATGCATTATACAGTCCGTCCCTTCTCACTCACTCACTCTCTCTCTCTCTCTCTCTCTCTCTCTCTCTCTCTCTATCTATCTATCTATCTATCTATCTATCTCTCTCCAATTTATTGCATCGGTCGCGAAATTTCGAGCATTCAATGTTTAATTATATCGGTTAATTCAATAGACATAAAGCATGTATATATGCAATCCAGATAAATCGGCCAAAGAGATACATTGGCATTTTGGTCAAGGAATCGTAACTGGAACTAATTTCATCTCAGAATGCATATATATATATATATATATATATATATATATATATATATATATATATAAGGATGGAGTAAAAAATACTTCATTCACGAACATCATATAAACAGCAGCGAAGCATCGAAAAACTCGTGTAATTCACGATGCTCTCTACTTAGATCTATTTGAGGGTTCTATAAAATCTCAAGCAGATTTTCCGTGCAGCGCAATAATGTGAATATTTTTTCATATGCGATGACCGGTTATTTTAAAATTATTTTAAAAATTGAATTTCCACCTTATTTGATAAATCTACTTTGGTCGTTCGAACGATATAGCAGAATAGTCGCGAGCCAAGGGGACGATCGCCTAAACTTATCGATAAGTTAATGTTTCCACATAATTTATCGCACGAAAACTCGAGTATTTTTTCCGCGATCGGTATCAACGCTAGCTAAAGATATCCTACTTAATTGGCCCATAAATTGCTGTTTACCGAAATTACGGTTTTCGTACGATTTGATAATTCAAATCGCGTATAGCTGGCCCCCGTCCCCCCGGAGACAGTCGGCCGTAATTTCGAATTAATTTTGAATTCAATTTAGAAAATTTATATACAAAAACTTCGTTAAGCAAGGCAATGCATCACGGCAAATGCGCTTCATTACTTATTCCCGTACAATCACCGGCGGCAGTTCTGTCACGTGCCGGTGAGCGCGAGCTCGTTTATATATATATATATATATATATATATATATATATATATATATATATATATGCGGACGCGCGAACAAAACGCTCCGCAGGCACGCGCGCTCGAGAAACGTCGCATCGTCTGTGCATCTCGGCTGCGAAAGGGATTCTCGAAGCCAGTGGTACACATCGACGGAGGCGGCGACGGGCCCGTACAATATACAACTCTTATACGCTGTTGCGTTCGCCCTCCCCTCTTTCGCGCTTCGTCGTCGTCGTCCTCTCCTCGGGTAATGTCGACGGCGTCGCCAACCTCGCCGCGCCCGAAACGACCGATCGTAAACAAAGTATCGCTCGTCCGTGCGAGAATCGAGTCGTTTGGCGTCGCGTTGCATTCGATTCCGTAAGAGAGAGGTGACGGGGGGCGGGAGGAGGGGGTGTACAATAGCATTCGTACATCAGCTATGGGAGGTAGATGCAAATGTTCCCTCCATCACCATCTCCACGTTGCATTGTGCATGCAACCGGCGAAGTATTTGTGTTTGTGTACACACACACACACGCACACACACACACTCGCGCTCGCGCGCGCATACACACACACACACACACACACACACCGCACGCCACACACACACACACACACACACACATATAGACGACGGACGAGATGCACGCGGACGCCACGTGTCTCTGTCTTTCGGCGGTCGTTTCTGGAATGATCTCTTCGCCGGGGATGAAATATTTATAAGATTCGCGCCCGTCGACTTCTATATATATATATATATATATATATATATATATACATGCATACACCTATGTATATATAAATAACGTCATCATTGTGTGTCGTTATATACGCGCGTATAGAAATGCTTACATTAGTCCGAGGAGATCGGAAACTTGAATAGCTTTGTCCTAAAATTTCGATTACTTTATATAGATAGGGTTATTTAATGGTAATTTATGAATTAAACTGATTAGATCGATAGTTTGGTCAGTCGTAACTATTCATTTTTAAATGAAAACTATGAATGATATTATGAATATGAATTTGTTGTTTTTTTTTTTTTTAATATTCAGTTTATTACACATTATCGAGAAGAAATAATTTGAAAAGTAATTCTTTCGTATGGAAATAATTCGTATACCTGATATTCCCAGCTATATATACTCGCAAATCAGCAAAATTTGGGGTTTTGCAGATATGAAGTTAATTAACGTAACTCTTTCGTTACAAACATCCACTTTTGCAGCAGAAAAAAAATCTATTTTATAAGCTCCGATAAGCAGAAAAGTAATTTTACAATATTGCATTATACGTTACAAAGTCCCATGTAAAGGATAACTGAATATAATATTTAATTTTTGTGACGTAAAAGCGCACAAAAGCGAGGCATGAAGTTTTTATTATTTTTTTTTATTTTAAAAATTTTTACCCAATTTGCAGGAAATCCAAATGCTTAGCGGGGGCTTTTGTAATAATACAACTGAATTAAATGTGTTCCAATTATTATGCGCGCGCAAATTCGAAGATAAATCCGACGTTTAATCGCTTCTAAAATTGTATTACGCGGCTCCATCATCTGTTTAATTAAGTTACCCAATTAAACGAGCTTTTCTACTTCTCTAAAATAGCAAAGTATACGTTATATCGCTGCAGCGAAAAAATCCCGGTGCCAACGAATTCCCCAATTCCAGTGCATTATTTTCGACAACCGTTCAGTGCAATTTAGGGATGACGAAACGAAGAAAGAGAGAAAGAAAAAATCGTATAATTCGTCGCGCGCGTTAGCCCGCTAGACGTATATATAGAGGTTGAAATAAGGTAAGTGGCTGGGACGGAGGGAGGAGGAGGGGTGCATTCGCACCCGTAATTTCTCGGCCCGCTCGCAATTACAACCCCCGAAAGACAACTCGGTTCGACTCTTATACCCTCGCCCTGCCCCATCCCGCCCTCTTGGACTTTCATTGCGCGATTAGCCCGACGGCGTAGGCGGGCGGCCGGGTTCGGGTCGTGTAGACGGCGAGCTCGCGTATCCCCGCGCCCGAGGGTAAATTCTCCTCGGCGAGCCGGCTGAATAATGTAAAGGCGAGGAACGCAACCGCCGTAATTGTTCCATTAACGCCGGCGTACGCCGCGGCGCAACTGCGCGTTGGCGGAACTCTTCTTCTTTCGCTCCTAGGCGAGCCCCGCGACTCCCATCTAGCGCTCTGCCGAGCTATTGTTTCCTGCGCTCACGTAGTTATATGGGGGCGCGCGAGCGCGCAAGGCGATGGCGCTAATCCGGCTCTCGACACCCGGTCGCGGCGCGAGTCGAGAGTTTCCACCCGTTCTCATTGCTCATTATACACCGGCGGCGCTTTCGCCTAAATAAATGCAATCTTATTTGACTGGAGGGGGAGGGGAGGGATAATTGAGACCCGACGCCGTATTCGACAGCTCGTCCCTCCCCAGCATGCGCTATACGACCCGCCACGCGACCAATTCCGCGTACAAGTATCTGTAGCGAGTTTTTTTTTTTTTATGTAACAAGTTCTTTAGGCATATATAGCGATTGGATGCTGGAGATAAATCACAATGATGTATACATATGTATGAGACTAGAACTTTATTAGTTCTCTTCCGGAATTTATTGTTCTTTGAACGAACGTCAGACTAAAATATGTTCCCGGCGCATTCAGTTTTCCATCTCTCAGCTGCCCGAGCACCGTTCAAATAAAGACAGGAATTTCAATTTAAACCCTTCGCTCCTCTGCGCTCGCCAGCCTTTCGTTTGTTTAATGAATCCGTAAATTATTAACGCGATCCCTAATCCTATGGATATATGCGTTGCTATTGTCGATCTTCGCGAATTCATATAATATATACATAACAGCCCTCACTTTTTTGCGCGAACAGGATTTTCTTCTTTTATCATCATAATATATATATATATATATATATATATATATATATATATATATATATATAGCCATATACATATAACTGCAAATTTGCAAAATATCAAAAGAGATTTCGAAATAAAGCTTACATATTGATGTATATATAGATCGACGATTCGATAGATGTTGCCGAGGCGAGCGAGCGTATAAAAGCAATGCACGACAACAAAGTCTAAGTCGCTCGCAAATCGACGCGCGCGGCAACTTGGCCGACTTGGCGCGACTTATCCTATATATATATATATATATATATATATATATATATATATATATATATATAATATAAGTATACGAGATTCTGCATGCAACTTTGGCGCTCGGGCGGGCAGAGGAGAGGTGGGGGGAGGGGGCAAATAAGGACGACGCGCGCGGCGCGACGCGACGATCCTTCGTGTAGAAGAGAAAGAGAGAGAACGACAGAGCGGCATAAACTTGTATGTTTTACGAGCAGTATAACAGTTTTATCCCTGCGCAAAATCTTACACGCCAACCTTATATTGCACCACCGCTTTCCCATACACACTCACTGGCACGCCGCCTTCTTCTGCCTTCCTTTATATACAGGTGTACAGCTTTGAGTCGTATGAGCGCCGTCCCGCGGGCCACAGAGCGGCCGCATCATTTTTGCACGCGCAGGCGCGCGTTACAACGTAAAGGCGCCCGAACGCGCCGCCGGGTGAATGCGCGTGACCGATTTGGGGCGCGAATAGCGCGGAGAAACGTAATATCGTTTTTGTTCTCCATTTAATGAGCGGGAAGGCGATGAGACGACGTCGTCGGCACGTGGTCGCGGCATAAGCGGATGAGCTGGGAGGCCAAGAGAGAGAGAGAGAGAGAGAGAGAGAGAGAGAGAGAGAGAGAGAGAGAGAGAGAGAGAGGAGAGAGAGAGAGAGAGAGAGAAAGAGAGAGAGAGAGGTATCCTCGTATTCGAGTGGGAGCTTGGCCCTATCGGACTGTTTATATTGTTGCCACTTTGTTTTTACCCGGCTGACTAAACTGCGCCTAATATCTTCAGACTCGAGTTTGCTCATTGCAACTTGTTCCTTCACGTGCGAGCGATCATACGTGATTTTACGTCGCTCTCCTATTATAGTTTACATTACGTATAAAGTTCTCGCTTCGGTTTCCGCCTACAGCAGCAAGAGACACAATATAATATATATATATAGTTAGCTCGCGGGGGAATTCGCGAAATTGACAACACTGTGAGAGAGAGAGGGGGGAGGCAGAGAAGAACAAGTGCCTCTTTGATAAACCTTTTTTTGTGCGATTCGACAAGCGTGATGCACAGCCAGAGAGCAAGCCCCCTCCCCCCCTCTTACCCGTCTCCTCCACCACCCGTGATTCAAAGAAACTGCAGTACGCAGCAAGAAAAAGCAGATCGAGAGGGCACATACAATTGAAAGAAACGGCAAGGAGCGCAAAAAAAGTGAGCGGGAGCTGTGTGTGTGTGAGAGAGAGAGAGAGAGAGAGAAAGAGGGTAGAGAATAAGAAAAAGCACCGACCGCGCACTGCAACAGTAGCAGCTCGGCTTTCAGACAGATTTTTTTGTGCGAACTCTCTCTCTCTCTCTCTCTCTATCTCGATTTTCTCGATTTCTAGGGCCGTGTCGATCTCGCAGAGCAAGCCGTATATAGTCTTTGCCCTCCGACATCGTCCTGTCTCCTCTCTTGTCCAACGAAGGGTGGACGGGGATGGGGAGGGAGAGCCCCGGGGCACAGGAGCGCTGGAGAAGAGAAGATGTTGGTTTCATATATATATATATATATATATATATATATATATATATATATATATATATATATCTATTTGCGATATTTTTTTCAGATATTGACAGTCGACTTCTAACGACTGCGTATGATGGCGCTGAATGTCGAGATAGAGAGCGACTGAAAGAGATTTATTTTTTCTACGTATATATAAATGTACAAAAAAGATCTGGATTGACACGTAAATTTTTAAGACATCGTTTATGATATGTAATACATTTATAAATAACATTTTTTTTTTGTTTAAAATTTGATCTTTGCGATACAAAGTGTTCTAGTAGGTCATGATTTATTATCCGTATAATCACAATTGTTTTAATGTTCGAATTATAGTCATGTTATTTCATCATCTTTTTTAAAAGTTTATCTTACTTTAAAACGCCAACATATGTTTTCCAATGATAGATAAAATTATACGTATAAATAAAAATATATTTAAAATTTCTCGTCGAATTAATAAAGCGAAAACTTTTTGTCGCATAATTGAAAAAGCAGAACTAAAACTTGATAAGTGGCAAATTTGTACAATTGGCTTACTTATGTTGCAAATAAGCATTAATGTTCAGTTATAATATAGGCAATCAATACATAGAACGAAAAAATTGCAAATACCTACATAAAAATGAATAAGAAAAAACTACAAAGACATATAGATGCATAAGTTAAAAAAAAAGAAGAAACAGTACAGTAACAATCATACGTTAACTCGAGAAAAAAATACACGCATATACGAAGAAAACGCGCATAAGTAAGTGCTGAAACATTTTGATCAAATTTTATAAAAGGCGCGGAAACAGGAGAAAAAGAAAGGCACCCCATCGCCGCTCCCTAGGCGCGCGGCGCGTCGAGAGAGACGGGGAACTGATAATTTAACGGATACGCCCGCGCGAGTCGAGGAAACGCGACCTTTATTTATACGGGAAGGTAGAATTTCTCGAAAATGGGGAATAATCGCGCAGCGATGGGGCCAGAGCGCCACCGGAAAATTCCACTTATTGGTTTCTCACACGGGGCGTGCAATTTTATCATATTTCTTCTCTCCTCCCCCTCCCCTCGGCTTTGTAGCCCGCTGTAGGGAGGCGGGAGGAGCCAGAATATTACGAGCGTTCGGTTTCCGGGTAAGAACGCAGTGGCCCCCATCTGTTACTTTAAGTCGAAGCTCGGGTGGCAGGGGTTCACCATTATCCGCTGTTGGCCATGATAAAATGCGTACGAATAATAATATACAGAGCGATTATGCGTAATTATATGTACAAGCTTGGGGGTTGGCTTGAAATGGATGCGATGATAAAACGGACTGTTAGAGGGGAAAAAACTCCGATGCCGAAGGAACGAAAGAGAGCAAATAGATCCGCGGCGCGCGCGGCACGACCGCCTCGCTTGACTAAGTGATCCGAGTCGGCGCCCTGTCAGGCGGAAGATCCAGAGGTCCATTAAAGTCACGAGTATTTATATTCCGAAGCTGATTAGCTCAGCATGTTCATTATTAAATTGCAAAGAAGAATAAGCATAATCGTTTTTTCGATTCTTCACGTCCAATCGACAATAGGAACTTGGTCTTAGTGTATATATTGTAAAAAAAAAAAAAACAAAAATAATAATGCTATGCAAATTCTTCCGTCTTCCAGGTTTTCATTAATTATCGGTACCGAAACGGTACCGCGTTACGCCGAAAACTCGCGGGAAAACGTATAAACATAAAGATTTAAATGCGCTCGTTAAAGAGACGGGCAATTTTACGAGTTAACGCACACACTGTCGCGTGCAGTTCAGGTCCCTCGAAACAAAAGAAAGATTATCATAAGGCTAACCGGCCGGGCGCAAATTTGACCCGGTGCTGGAATAACAATGGCCGCTCGGCTGGGAATTATTATTATGAAAATTAACATAGATCAAAGAGAAGCAAACCCGTCATTATCAAAGGTGCGTACGAGAGTGGTGGTGGCGGGGGAGGGTGTTGCAACTCGATTTTCGCGCCTCCCTTTGCCCTCCCCTTCCCTCCCCGGCCACCCAACAAAAATGTTATTATGTATCAATCGGAAAGTGGTGGAGCGAGTGTGGGGGGGGGGGGCTGCTGCACCGATAACAAACGATCGCTTTAATAGCGCGCTGCCGCGCGGCTGAACCGTTGTATACGGCAGCGCATAGTGGTCCGCGATAGGGAGGGAAACAGTGGGGAGGGGAGATTGAGGAAGAGAGAGAGAGAGAGAGAGAGAGAGAGAGAGAGAGAGAGAGAGAGAGAGAGAGAGCCACCATACTTCGATTGGACAAATTCTCTCGTGATTATATTCAAATACGAGTGCGGCGGCGGCGGCCGCAATGCCCGAATTTCTCTCGCATTTGCTACGTTCGACAAAACAATAACAAAGCACGAATCTGTAATGCATTGGAATCTCTCAAAGACCGGACAAGAGCGTACGAAAATTGGTTATGTGGTTTAGATCATATGCACACACACACGCGCGCGTATGTATGTATGTATGTATGTATGTATGTATGTACGTACTTGACCGATCGTAATGAAAAATTTCCGAAGACCAGATCGCGCACAATAATTTTCGACCGTCCTCCGACAGTTTGTTGGTAATTTTCGCTAATTTAAACGCTCCATTCTTTTTTCTGTCGGGACTCCGGCTGCATAAACTCGGTATTACGTTACGTGCTCGACATTTTTCATCCTCCCCACCCGGCGCCCCCTTCTCCATTCGGCGACAGCGTTACGAGTGACGTGCGCACTACGGCGGATAATTGAATTTGCCGAGGTGGAAGCGATTAGCGATTTGTTGCTCCTCGGTGTCGAGAGAGGCAGTAATGCAGAGAAGAAAGCAGGAGAGGGGAAGGCGAAAAGGGAGAGGGGCAAAAAGCCGAGTGCCTCTCCTCCCCATTCCTATTGTAAATTCGACTGCGACAAGTTTGGCCGCCCGCGCCGCGCCGCGCCGCGCCTTGTGTCGCGAGTTTGCGATACATTGTATGTAATACATGTACCTTCTTTTTCCCCTTTCCTCTAGCTACCTTTTATCTCATTCTCTCTCTCTCTCTCTCTCTCTCTCTCTCTCTCTCTCAGCCATAAATACGATGATCCCCCTTCCCCCGTCATCCCACACTAAACTTCGAGAAAATCTCCCTATTATGACGACGGGTCTATGCTATATACATTATTATACGTAGTCGAGCGGCGGGGCGGGCGGTCGCTCTAATCTCGGCGGGCCAGGGAGAAAAGTTTGGAGAAAAATCGAAACGCGTCCCCTCCCCCTGCCCCCACCGCCCGCGTCGTCGACTGCACGGACGATTGCGGGGGTAGATAATAGGCCGCGCGGAGAGAGCCTAATAGAGTTTTCAAAGTTTGTTTCGCTCCCGTTCCCCGCGACGCTCTCTTACTTTTTTCCTCTTTTTTTGGGGATTTTATATACACGTACAAGTATATATCCATAGACATATATGTGTGTGTATATATATATGATCAAGCGCAGTTAGGAGCGTTGCACCCGCAGGTTGAATTTGCCTCGAGTTTTATTTCGAGGTTGAACAGGGGGGGAAGGATCTCTTGTTATTGCAGCGTGTTCAACAGATAATTTAAGAAGCAACTTTTCCTACTATTTATTGACGTTCTGAATTCTTAGGTAAAGGCAATAAGTTCAAAACTGGATATATTAAACTTCCAATACGCATAGGCATATGCGTATGTACACATTCTGCTACAGATAATCCAATCTATTTGGTGTTTCTATATGAATTGTTACATCGCGTTTGCGAAGCATCTCACTTGTTTATTTAGATACATTTACAGGTATGTAACTGTGTCTAAGAAGATCTACGCACATGTCGCAAAATCAAATGTTATTACATATCAGAATGCATGTACGAAATTGAAACGTTTTCAGCCTTTATTTTATAATAAAATAATGTCTATGTCGTTGATTTATAAACTCAAAAAAGCGTGTTTTTAAGTAAATGTGTTCTTGTTGTGTTCAAGTAAAGTGTTTTCATAAAATAAGAACGCAAGTAAATATTTTCTACAAAACAAATAAATATATGCTTGATATCAGAAAATTTTTTTTCATTGTACAAATAAAGAATATACGCACTTTATTTTCCATGTTTCCAACTGTTTAATCCATACTATAATAAACGATAATGTATATCGTCGAAAAAAGATGTATTATTCTGAAAACTGCCGTAATAACTTCCCCCGTTAATAGAACCAGTTTTTTAAAAATAAAGTTAAAAAATTTCAAAGAACAACTGGTACAGAAAATTATATAGTGGCGGAGTGTGCGAATCCAGTCGGGCGACGGCAGTCAGCGAAAATTCTCATTTGGCGACTAAGAAGCGCGAATATATTGATATCGGAGGCTATTTAGACGGAACCATATACGCAGGGCCGCTGC
Source organism: Sycobia sp. Sy_11 (assembly GCA_018907035.1). Classification (NCBI taxonomy): domain Eukaryota; kingdom Metazoa; phylum Arthropoda; class Insecta; order Hymenoptera; family Epichrysomallidae; genus Sycobia; species Sycobia sp. Sy_11. The sequence continues at coordinate 3,877,317 of JACCIC010000021.1, forward strand.
CAATTTTTCGAAAATGCATCAGGAGCAAAATCCGAAGGAGAGCCGCGCCCGTGAAAGCGAAAAGGAGAAAAGAAAATTAGAAAAAGGAGCGTGACAGAGAGAGAGAGAGAGAGAGAGAGAGAGAGAGAGAGAGAGAGAGAGAGAGAGAGGCGGAAAACCTTAGCCTGCGCTCGAAGGACAAAAATCGCCGTTACAACAGTATAAGAAAGAAATAACGGAGAATGTAGTCTGGTGAAAAGAAAATACAGTCGTGGCGCGAGAATTTTTCCTTTATCCCAGTATGCGGAAAATTATTGAGTCCGATACTGTTTCATACAAACTTAATGGAATTTTTCGATATTTACTTAAATCTTTGATACATATAGAAGGACGTATGTACTTTAATGCGCATCCTCTCAATTCGATCGATTCTTATTATTCGTGACCCTTTTTTCAAACCGCTAAATTATGTACTGTTTTCAAAAAAAACAAACTCTATTTTTTCCAACCTAAAAAATTATTTTGCAGCTTTAAAAGTATAGTGTATCCATCCCGAAATTCTATAGTCGAATTCGCGCGAAAATTACAGCCTCTGAGCCCGGCCTATTGCCCTGCGGGTTATCTACATATGCATACAAACTTAAAAAAAAGTATTGTTTTTTTTTTTTTTTTTTTTTTTTTTTTTTTTTTTAAAGAGCATTTTTCCAAGCATCGTGAACAATTCTGAAAAAAAATCGTATGCGCTTGCTGAAATTTTGCACGTGTTTACTTTAAAGCGTTGTTCTTAAACCAAGATTATTAGTTGTTAGTTTAAAAAAAAAAAAAGAAATAGTTTTCATACATTTAAAAAGTTTTATACACTATAGATCGCAATTTAAATTTTTTTTGTTCAAAAGGATAGTTTGAAATTTTTGTTTTTAGTCAAAGATAAAAGTATTTTTCTTGATTTAGTGTCAAAATGAACAGAATTAAAATACATGCCAATAGTATTTTTTTCGACAAAAAGAAAAATTAATTTTTATTACAAAAAAAGGTCCTTTCATTTCTTGCCTCTCTATGCATGCGTATTAAATACCCCCCTTATAACCTAAAACTGATTTTATTCAATGAGTGCTTTACTCGAATGGTTCACCATATGTTTACCCGCCGCATTTATAAACATTGTTTACCGCGCGCGCGCGCGCTCGCGCGATTGCTTTGATCTCTCGCGTATATAATACTTTCTCATATGTGTAGACGATGATGGGGCAAGGGGGTGTGGAAACGCTCGTGCACCGCACACGCAGACACGTTACGCGCAAAATCCGACGTTTGCGCTCTTCTCTGTTATGCCTATATGCTGTAAGGGTATAGGCAAGCGTGTGCCGCTGCTCCGAGCGCAAAAGTAAATAAAATGTGAAAACGTACAAAGCCGAGCGACGTTTAAAATTCAAAATGAATTCCAACTGCTATTATATATATATATATATATATATATATATATATATATATATATATATATATATATGGGAAGAAATATTAAGTATTCAATAGAACGCGCAAATAATAATAATAATAATAATAATAATAATAATAATAATAATAATAATAATAATAATAATAATATAACAGGTGCGAACATATACATGAAAATATCCCTTGTGATTCATCTACACCATTAATTCTGTATTACTTGTTGAAGATCATTGAAGAAAATTAATAAGATAAAAAGAATCAAATGGAATTAGATTAAAAAAGTACTTGCTTTTAATCATGTTATATATCGCCGACTAGACATTTTGTTGAAAAATTCATGAAAGTTCGAGATTTTCTTCAGATTGAAGTTTTGTAAAAGATGAACTAATGGATACTTTATTTAAAAATAGCCAGATAAAGAGCGATACGCGCTCTAGATCGAGTGAATGGCCGCTATTTTTGTGTACTGTGGAAAAGAAAGAAAACTTTGCTTTTCTACCAATGAGGTATGGAACTTTCGAAGTTTATTGTTCTGCTCTTTGTAGAAAATAGAACACAGAAGCGAGTTTTCTCGGAGAAGGACCCTCTTTTCTTCCCTCCATTTTCGTGTTTATTTTATTATAAAATTTGCAAAGATTGTAGGTGCTATTTTTTAATTTTCTTTTTTATTTTTTGCTCATATTAGAAAAGCTCTGACCGATATTTAAAGCTGTTACTTTGGTGAAAAAAGCCCAAATAGATCATGATAAGTGCATTGCAATATGTTTCTTTGCGCTCTTTTCCGGATAGATGTAAAAAATCAGTTCTTCGTGCAAGTAAAAAATTACGCTCGGCTGCGCAACATTCTCAGGAGCTGAAGCGGCATATTACAGTCGTATGAAGTGGGCTTTCGACCAACAGACTCCTGCGCGAGAAAAACAAGGACGATTAGAAAAGAATCGGAACTTTTTACACTTGCTCTCTTCCTCTCCCCCCTCTCTCCCTCTATCACTTCATCCTTCTCTTTTTCGTTCTACCTCGCCGCCGTCGAAACTTTCATCGAACCCTGACTCTGCACCCTGAGCTTCGGAAGGGGGTTATAGGGAGGAATTTTTTGTAGGGCAAAAGATAGTTAGTCGAGCACATTTTCAGACGTATACCGGCTTTCCAGCTGCGCCAGATTATATTCTACAAAATCCTCTAATTAAATCTGCTGAAGGAAGTGCAAGCGAACCTCTCTCTCTCTCTCTCTCTCTCTCTCTCTCTCTCTCTCTCTCTCTCTGACTTTCTTAAGTTTTCATTACAAGCAGTTATTCTGACATTTTCTGTATAATATGTAACTGACTGTATAATTAAAATCAAGCAATTTCGTAATATAACTTGTAAAAATTCATTATTATTTTTTCATGCACTGAACCTTACTCATCAACGACGTATAAAATTAAAAACTGTATTATAGTTTGAATGAATGCAGCAGTGTTGAAATAAAACGGACTGAACTATATAATTATCGCAGTCCTATGTCTCTCCCTCGTGTAATTTGTATAGAAAAGTTACCACAGATTTCTTTCTAACCAAGACTGCATACTACTATACTGCATACTCTCTCTCTCTCTCTCTCTCTCTCTCTCTCTCTGTGTGTACGCGCGCGCGCGCGTGCGTGTACACATACATATATACATATATCCAACGCAGATATATTTATATGCACGAACACGTATTCGAAATTAAATTAGACAATTAATAACACCATTATTAGCCCCCCCCCCCTCTACATCCAGTCGCCCTGCATAGACTGCACTTCCGTTGATGAAAGCCGCTTCGCACGCGAAATTGCACGCGATGTTTTATATATAAACCTGTGTGCGCGCGCGTGCAAAGAAAGGAATATTGTTTAAAAGATAAAAGAAAGGGAGTCTCTGTTCACGCGCGTGAGTGTCAGTGAGTGTGTGTTCACGCTTGTATATGTGTATGGTGAGTTTTCCAGGTACAGTGGAAGAGAAAAACAAAGAAAATGTTGTGCACCAATATGGAGGATGAGAAAATGAAAAAAATAGTTAAAGTAAAAGCTTTTGACTATACCTTATATATATATATATATATATATATATATATATATATATATATATATATATATATTCTTAGGAGAGAATTTTTCTGAATAATTTGGTTGTTGAGCGGTTCAAGCATATAACACACATCCAAGGCCGCGCAACGTGTCGAAAATATGTTCTCGTAATGTAGGTGTTTATATATATACATTACCGAGAGCTCGTTGCACTTTTCCGCGAGACGCGCACACCCGCGCAACATAATGCGCTTACATATGAATTCGCTCGCGCGCGGACAGGCAGTTTTCAAAGCTTGCACGATACTCTCAGATGCATGGCATTAGAACGAACGAGAGTGAGTGCGACGAAGCGTGAGTAACGGAAGGGCGGGAGGGGTATAATACTCGTAGACCAACGCTGTATAGGCAAATATGTATAATCTTCGGAAAATCGGAGAGAAACATAAGTGCGCTCATCGATGAAAAAGTAAAATCATATTTTATTTATATTTATATTTGTGTATATATATATATATATATATATATATATATATATATATATATATATAAATGAATTCTCTTTTTCGTTAGAAGCGCTTGCGTGTCCCGCGGCATTTATTTTCGCTTCTCATACGTGCCGCTCTGCAACTGTCGGTCGTAAAGCAAGAAACGCAGTGATACGAATCCCCCCCCCCCGATTCCCCCTTGTTGCGCTTCTGTCCCCCGTCCGAACCTCCGTATCTTTTGCGAAAAAAATCTCCCCGAGTCCGTGCGAGAAGGAAAAGTAGATGGAAAAACGAGAAAAAAATATCTCGAGGCGCGCCCGTTCGCGCACTGCGCCTCACGCCTTTGTCGCGCTTCCTTTTTCATGTATAGGAATTGCCCGGGCGGTAATACGCTTGGGTCCTACCTCGTGAAACAAACCACACGCTAGCCTACGCGAACTTCAGAAACTCTCTCTCTCTCTCCTCTCTCTCTCTCTCTATATATATATATATATATAATATATATATACTCTCTCTCTCTCTCTCTATATATATATATATATATATATATATATATATATATATATTATAAGCGATTTAGTGAGCGTACAGGCGGACCGGCGCTTAAGAGGGAGAGGAAACGTTGATTTCCTCCCGGACGTTTGAATTAAACTTGCGGGCGCGCGTTGTCCTAAGTTTGCATTGTTATTGCGCTCTGATTAAGGCATTTTTTACTCTCTTTTCCTTCCTGTAAGATGATATTGTACGCATAAACGAAATGAATGAAAACGCATAAACATCAATCCCTGCGCTGTGGCCTACTACTTTGCAAAATAGTATGTCCCGGGGCTTTTCTCAAGTGTAACTTTATCTACGGTATTTATTTTAATTTTGCTCAAGAGAGTTTCAATGTCAAGGATTTATCGTGAACAAGTATAATAATTTTTCGTAGCTGCAACTAGTATCGTTATCATACCTATCATATCGATTACTTTTGAAGTTTCTAAAACTTTTGAGTACGTATAATGCAAAAATTAGATTTCCAAATTAGTTTCAAATAGCACCTATTTTTAAAGGACGAATATTCGTGAAAATCATTTTTATGTACAATGCTATGTATTTTTAGAATATGGCATAGAATCTTAACTGTTCGCTATTTCCTTCAACAATTGAGGTTTAAGATACGTTTTAGTTAATTAAAATTAACTCCAACCCCAAACTGAAAACAAAAGAACTACCTCAAGATTTGCTTTTTGCGGTAGTATGCAAATAGAGATAAAATATCTTTTTCTAGCCCGGGACGTACCGTTGGAATTAGGAAGGTAGAAGACAGAAATATATATCTTATATATATCTTATACATATATATATATATATATATATATATATATATATATATATATAAATTATTTATCTTAGCATCCTTAGGCCAAATATAAACTTGGCTTATAGCCTCAATTTATCTTTCGGCCTACTCGCATTCATTCAGTATTTATACAATATACATTCCACACACTTATAAATACTGTAATATACACGCCCGTGCATAAATTTATGGAATATTCCCGAGAATATTCCTTACTTTCATGCATTAACCCGGATAATAAACGATCTTGCACAGGTAAACAAGAGTGTCGCCATTCCCAAAGCGTCTGTATATCTCTGTCGATGATCTCGCGATGACCACCACCAGTGGGGTGGGGATAAAGGATACCGCGCAATGAGGGCCGCGTGCGCTAATTAGCCGGTGCGCGTTTCGCACGCATCGGGTTTATCGCGCGTCGAGCACCGCTCCAAAGAGCAAGATAGAGGTAGAGATACTGGTAGAGATAGACAAAGAGAGATAGAGATTGGGAGAGAGAGGGAGACAGGGGGGAGACAGGGGGGAGAGCCCCATTAGAAAAACAATGAGCATTTCCGCCAAGGCCTATCAATCCTCGTTCGCGTGCGTGCATGCACGCGGCGCAACGGGGATGGGGGCGCGGCGCGAACGCCGGAGCGGAAGCCGCGCATCGAGCGCGTAGGCTAAAAGCGCGTGCACGCGCACCTAGCCGCGAAGGAAAGTGAATTTTCCCCGAGTACGCGCGTGCGCCATCTGTGTGCAGAGTCTCGCAAAATAATCCTCGATGCATCGTGGAGATAGGCAATTAAGGCCCTACTGCGCCCCACGCATTACGTTGCCCTCGCCCCTCCCTCCCGCACCTCGAGCTCTTTTTTCGCAGGTGGAATTCGCGGAAGACTGGAAACGGCTTATGCTGGATTTATGCAGGGTGGAGGGGCGAAGGTCCCCTATATTCACTACGCACACGCACGTACACACATGCCGCAAACGAAAATCGACCGCGCCCGTGCAGTTGCGTATTATATATTATACGTACTTCGTGGCGGAGGAGCTGCAACAACCGGACGCCGCGCGCGCGCGCACGGGAGTACGCGGAGGCCCACTCGGTTTTTCATGCACGCGCTCACGCGCGCGTATACTTGTGCTCGATAGGATCGGTCGCCACACATTCACACACAGAGACACACAGCCACACACAGAGATACACACACACACACCGACGTGCAAGCTGCGAAACGGCGCTGGGACACGCGCGAGTGAAGCTCCGTCATCCTGCGCAAAGCGATACAGTTTTGTTTACGGAGACGGCACTGACGGTCTGAACGAGGGTGGGTGAGCGGAGGAGGAGGGAATTTATTCAATTCCTAGAAAATTGTCCATGAGGCGTAAGGCAAATCTGTGTTATAGAGAAGGGGAAATGATTGAGTGGATAATAGCGGAGGTGCTCGAGCGTTGTATAGCAATTAATTGCGCGTAAAGTCCGATCGAATGTGACCAATTATTCAGCAAAATAAGTTGGTAATTACGATGACTGTGGGCATAAATGAAGATGAATTACAAGAAAATCTCTTTTATCACTTATGTTTTTACGAAGCTCATGAAAGTCATGTAGGAACGACATCGAGTTCAATAATATTTACAATAAATTCACTGCTAATTTATTTTGATCAAGGGAAATATTTTAGAAATTAATTGAATCAGCATGGTTTTCAGGAATTCTGATGTAATTTACAGTTTTAGTGTAATTTTTTTCTAATTATGTAGTAATGTTTTCGTAAAAATCAGCTTATCAGGATTTACGAAAATTTATGTTAAAAAAATTGTAGATTTCAGAATGTTGATATAAAATGAAAAAAAGAATGATGATATAAAATAAAAAATAAAGAATATAGAATTCTATAAAATTAATGCTTTTTAATTTATTAAATAAATTAACTATAAATGATACAAAAGAAGTAAATATTTAAGACAATTTAGTTATTTATCGCGATATAGTTTATGATAGATTTGTAAACGCAATAATGACCGTAATGAAGTTAATTATTTTAATAATGTGCCGTTATTAAACTACAAAGTTTCCTAATGAAATTCTTTGACTTAATATAATCTCGAAAATTTTGCTAAACAATCTGAAGTTTTCCCATGAAAATTTTCGTAAAATAACCTGTTAGCGGTATACAGTGGATGAAAAAACTTGATCTTTTGGGGATGGTAATTTTTCCTTTTTCTTTTCTTTTTTTTCTTCTCAATTTTAACGTTGATTTAAGAAGCTGCAAAACGCTGCGCACATACTTTCCCAAGTAGAAAACTTCAGCTGTAAAAATATTTATGCTGGTTCGCGGCAATTTATTTATTTTTAAGAATATATTATTAGATTTTCGCGCAGATACGTTGATAAAATGTTTCCTGAAACAGCTCGTATTCCGATCGTTACATACGATATACATACCACCAAAGTTTAAATTAACGATCACGTTGCCAAATATCCAGCCTGTTCTTCTGGCTAATTACAAGCTTATTAACTCCCGCGTTGCGCCAGACAAAACCGATCGATATTCGCGAAAGTAAAGCAGCATCTCACAGTCAGCCACATGTAACTGTGATACCAATGCTCTCTCTCTCTCTCTCTCTCTCTCTCTCTCTCTCTCTCTCTCTCCTCTCTCTCTCTCTCTCTCTCTGCCTGCCTGTCTGTCTGTCTCACTCCCTCAAAGAACTTTTACGGCATTGTAGCCGCGACAAGGTAAAATTAAGCTCAAATTACGAAATAACTCGTATCATATAAACCTCGCCCCGAAAAAGGCCGTACACCGGGACAGAGCGCCTTTCGGGTTTATACGCGCGAGACAAGAAAAAAAAGGGAAAATAATAAGAAGTGTACAGAAACCGGAAGGGATAAAGCAGGCGTGAAAAAGGACGGTGGCGGACCCCGGGAGGGGGAGGGGAGCGACAAATTGGCGCGGGGCGACGGGGTTGGGCACACAGTTTCTATCGGGCCAAATACCCGTTACGTTTCGGCGCGTGCGTGCTCGAAAAAGTAGTATGTGGCGCGATTTCTATACAAACACACACACGCGTGCACACACACAGACACAGAGATAGAGAGAGAGAGAGCGCGCGAGGCGGATCGAGGATTTCGCTCTTATCCCTTATCCTTTTTATCTTGTGAAAGCCTCGAAATTAGTCTCCGAGTTTGGGGAGGATGGGAGGGAGGGCGAAGGTTGGCTCGATAGGTGGACCAGACAGAAAGAGGGGAGGAAAATTGCATTCGTTCGATTCGAAGACTTCGCCCAACCACCGCCTATTCTCCTCTACCTCTCGCTCTCATCTCACGCGTGGCGCGCATTTGGAAACGAAGAGATGTCTATACGGTTTTCGGATGTAATTTCATAAAGGTAGCTTATACCGTAAGTACCCGTAAGACTCCGAAGTGTGTCGAGAAAATTTACTCGTTCCTCTCTGCTTCAGTAGGCACCCTACATTTTATACGTATTTTCTTTCTTCTTCTTTTATGCATTGTGTAATTTTCCATTTCAGACGCGGCCCGATTGAACATCACTTACAGATCCTCCCGAGGACTGCATAGATATTCCACTCCCCGCATCTCTCTTTTCCTTCTTCAGTCCGAGATTCCTTCTTCGAATCGAAAGGCAACGCGAAACAATGTTACATCGCCGTAAAAACCCGCGAAGCTTAATTATTTTCATTCTCGCGCGCTCATTTTAATCACCCCCTCCCCACCATCGGTCCACGCCTATCTGCTGCAGATCTACCTACTGCCTCCCCCACCCCATCCCCACGACCTCCGGATATATCGCTCTGTGAAACAAAGCAGCGGCAACAGCGGCAACAGCAATCTTCATGCAACGTCTGATAATTTTACGAGCAATCGTGGCGCACGGGCGGGCGAGCGAGAGAGGAAGAGGGAGAGAGAGAGAGAGAGAGAGAGAGAGAGAGAGAGAGAGAGCCCAAGGCTTAATCGCCACTCGCGTGTTCCGCTTAATTAGCGAATCGCTTCGAAATGTCCCATCAAGCTCGCGAGCAACAACAGCTGTAAAAGCGCAGTAGTAGTGCCCGCGCCACGGGTTCTCTCGCTGGCCTCCCCCCTCTCCCCCCTGCCGCCCACCCACCAGAAGGAAGCGTTTATAAGACTGCGCAGTTCCGCGTGCGCTATAGGTATTCCGCCTTATCGGACCGGGCCGTACGCCGAGAATTAGCCCGGGAATATGAGCGAAAAACCGAGGGAGTAGGGGGGGAAGGGAGGGGGAGAGCAGAGGAGGAGAAGGAGGAAGAGACAGTACTAAAACTCGCGCGCGATTGCTATCTCGAGCACTCGTGGCGTTTATTTCGAAAGCACGAAAATCCGTATGTATGCGTCTCTGTATACATATCACCTATACACGTTGTACAGAGAGAGAGAGAGAGAGAGAGAGAGAGAGAGAGAGAGACAGAGACGTGCACCCCGAGCGCGCTACCGACGCGGGATTTTAGCCGTTCCTATCTCTCGAACGGGCACCATATATATGCGCGACCGTTTATATATACGGCCGATGTGTGTATGTGTGCACGTGCGCCCCTAAATATTCTCCCCCGCCCCCTTCTCTCCCCGAAATTACGATTACGTACAGGTAATTGTTATCCTCTTAAATACCACCCGTTTTTTTCTCAGTCTTTCGCCCTTTCCAGCCCCGGGATTCGCCCCGTAAACGAATTCTGCCTCTCTGTGACTATATCGCCGCAAAATTCTCGAATGGATTTACAAAGAGTCTTTTTTTTTTTTTTGCTTGCCCGAGCATCGTGCGGGAAGATCTTCCGATGGTCTGGATAAAAATCATTAGCATCTCTTTTTCGCGCTGCTCTTCGTTTTCTCCTCCTTGCACGTGTATTTGGAATTAACGAGGATCTCAGGAATAATGTTACTGTATGTGTTTGAATAAACTTGTTAGTTCCCTTGAAAAATTGTTTAATGACCTGGTAAGCTTATGGTGTATATTATTTTCGTAGTTTAGAATATTTTTTTCCGCGTGTTTGCGTGTGCGCGTATGTATTCAAATGCATAGAATATCTTCGATCTCGTGTGTGTGAGTCACTATCCAATGTTTTCATTACGTTGCAACCTATTAATTCTAATGTAGATGATTTCTTTCGTTATTTATTTCGTTATGCACTGGTTGTATTCAATGTGAAGTATAATTCCGAATGAAAATTCAATTGCTCTGAAACGTTATATATATATATATATATATATATATATATATATATATATACATCCCACCCACCCACCCACCCACACACACACACACACACACACACACACACACACACACATATCTATATATATATACTTCGCTTCTGAAAATTATGTATAAAAATGTCACTTAGATAGTGACCTTGCATTATTCCACATATACAATAATCTTTCCTGCACAATCCACATTTTTGTCCCTGGAAACGTGCCTCGTTACGTATTAGGTGAAAATTTTTTAAAAATCTATACCGTACGTGATCGACGAGGGCGTACTGAATTGTATACAGTTTTGTGCACGGCGCCTGTGATCTGAACTACCCAATGGAAATATCGCTGGAACGGCTCGACGGCAAAAATTTATAGAGGATCGATGCGCGGCCCCGCTGTTCGAGCGTGTAGACAGGGAGAAAGCGAGAATGAAAAAGAGAGAAAGAGAGAGTTCTTCCAAGTAATTTTCCCCATCGAAAATGCTAATCTGTCGGCCGAATTGTTCGATCACGTTCGAATCTCGGGATAAAGGATCGATCCCGGGTGCTCCCATATGTGCCCGTTCTCTCTCGCGCATTTTTAAGTTTATACCATTCACGCGTCTAGACTTTTTTAGCCTCGGAAAAACTTCTACGTGCGTTCGTGCATTTGCATTCATAAAAAAGCAAGCTCAGCAGCTGTACCTTCTATAGTTTAATCATAGAATTGTCAAAAGATTTTGAAGAAGAAAAAATTGCGACGACGGACTCAAACAATTTACATCCATATTGATGCAAAAAGTAAAAAAGTGAAAGCACCCTATGACGTTCAAAGATTTCCATTTAGAATCATCCTCAAAGCCAAGGCGTACATCGTTATATATATATATATATATATATATATATATATATATATATATATATATATTACATCAGCAGGGATGCAGAGTCAAGACTCGCAGCGAATTGGGCCCGGAAATTGAACATTCATCCATGCGGCAGAGAGAAGGAGGTGTGCATCTTCACCGGTGTTATATATACATAGCATATTATATATATATATATATATATATATATATATATATATATATAGAGAGAGAGAGAGAGAGAGAGAGAGAGAGCGAGAGAGAGATAAAGTTATAAATAAAAAGACCCCAAGAACGATGCGCGCGCTATGAGTGAACGGAGTAGAGAAAACCGGTAACGCAGAGTCTAGTCCGTGTGAGCGCGCATACATAATACACAAACATTGTAGCAAAGATGTGTGTATATATATACATGCATGCGTATGAAAGAAAAGAAAAAGTGGGGAGGGGGAGGGAAATATTCAAGCCGGCACCGCGCGCTCGAGACGGCGATCCCCGTCCGGGAGTTTGCATAATACAAACGGTAGGGCGTACGAGCGCGGGAGGCCTCGGCTCTTGCGCCCCGCGCGTCTTTGCCGATGCCGTGGACGTGCGGGTAGAAGAGACGCACAGGAGAGCCCGAGGAGATCCCGCACGATCTTCGGTGAACAGTGGGGTCGTTGCCGCCGGCGCGTCGAGGCCCGCGTTGGACACGCGTTATATGTGAAATCGAAGCTGCGCCGGGTTACCCGGGGAAAACGTCCATTAGGCTGTCAGGCACATACACACGTGTTTTTTTTTTGTTTTGTTTTTTTTTTTTTTTTTTTTTGTTGCTAAAGTTCGAGCTCTATCTTTTGTTGTTTTTCTTGCTGCACGGAAATACTGTATTAAAATTCATTACCAGCAAGAGAAGGGCTCGAGGGTTGGAAATTCACAAAGTCAAATTGACAATCGCCATCACTGCCAGGGACAGCGAGTTAATTCCATTAGCTTAATTAAAAGAAGTAGTCTAAAAAGAAATGAGAGGAAAAAGGAGAAGAAAATGTCAGAAATCGACCTATCAGGGATTTTGGCCTTGGGGACCTGCAGCGGAATCATTCTTTCTCCCTCTCTCTCACTCTCTCCCTTTCTCAACAAGGTCTCCGTAGCCATCTACAAAAGCGAAGAATTATATATATATATAATAGTTTTTTCTCCTTCTATATATTCACCATACCCTTTATATTTTTTTCCTTCTATCCACGCCTTTCTTCTCGCTTCTTACCAGTCTTACACCGGGAAATTCCAGCTTTCGCCGTGCGATTTCTCACCTTTCTCCTTTCTCCGACCCACACTACC